>CABHPR010132284.1:11452-24268 GCA_902168415.1 Peromyscus melanophrys | reverse complement strand
CTGTGCTTGTATACACACACACACACATACATACACACACACACACATACATACACACACACACACACACACACACCGGTTAAAATAAATCTTTAAAATGTAAAAATTGCACTTATTTATCTGTGTGTATATGTTATGTGTTATGTGTGTGCGCAAGGACGACATGCAGAAGTCACTTCTCTTCTTCCACAGTCTGGGTCCTGGGGACTGAACCCAGGCTGTCAGCAGTGAGCACTGTTAATCACTGGGCCATCTCACTGGCTCATTTCATTCCCATTTTAAAGATGAGAAGATGGACTTTTAAAGAAACTGATAATTTATCTAAGACCACAAGGCTATTGAGTGGAGACTGGGGAGCATTGTATCAGGTGTTTTAGGTAAGCATAGCTTTCTCATAACCATGCCACACACCCCAGTTCTGGCCAGTGCAATGGGACATGACATCTGTTAGAGGAATGTGAGCAGGGTTATTCTTATTTCCTTTGTGGGCTTGTTGTGGGCTCATATATCCTGTGCTTTCATGGTTGTCTTCCAAATGAATCATCTCATTAAAGAGTAGTTTTCTGAGTAGAGGGGTGGTGGTGCACGACTTTAATCCCAGCACTCAGGAGGCAGACCCAGGCAGATCTCTGTGAGTTTGAGGCCAGCCTGGTCTATAGAGCGAGATCCAGGACAGGCACCAAACAACACAGAGAAACCCTGTCTCAAAAAAACCAAAAAAGAAAAAAAAGAGTGGTCTTCAGGACAAATGTCCCAGAGATACCCGGGGCTCCTGAGTGCACACATCTGATGAGCATCCTAGCAGTGCCTAGTGGCAGCAGATGTGGATTTCACTCAAGGTGTTCTGTGCTTCAATGTCTCTCTAAGACTAGAGTCCAATTTCCTCCACTCAGGCTGGCCTCGCTTTATAGCCTACTAGAATGATCTTGAACTTCTGATCCTCCTGCCTCCACCTTGCTGGGATTACAGGTACACACCACCATGCCGAGTTTATATGGTCCGGAGGATAGAACCCAGGGCCTGACACATGCTAGTCAAACACACTACTGAATTAACTACATCCCCACCCAAAACCAGAGTCCTGAGAACAGCATTTATCTTTCAAGCTTTCTTTTTCCCTAACATTCACAATCCAAGCCACACATGTCCATGTTTAGTAAACACGTCTGGTTTGCATTGATTTTATGGCATTTCTAGATGCCCAAATACAGGCTCCTGAATCAAACCACCATGCCTTTGAGTAGCGGGTATTGTCTGATTAATGAAATCATCATAAACATATTGAGTTTACTTGATAATAAGTAATTACAATCAATTGATAATGAAGAGAAACACAGAATCACTTAATCGAGAGTAATTGGGTTGAATGACAAACTTAGACACCTGATTAAAATTAATTGTATTGCCGGGATGGCCTTGGAATTCCAATTGAAGGTAATTAAAACCTTCGAAGGTAAGGAAAGATCGATTCCTTTGTACGGCTGTCCAGGAACATACAGTATTCTTGCAGGCCATTTTTAAGCTACATTAAGAAAAGCGACTATGGCGTGACCGTGGGAGAGCTGCTTGGATGAAAAGCAAAAGCCGGGTTAATTTGAACGAGCAAATATTGAACCTTTCTCAAGAAGAAAACCATTTAATCTGGAAGCTCAGGAGACTTAGCTAACTAATTGAGGATTTGGATCGGAGGAAAATGCAAAATGAGCATTTTGTGGAGCGTTTAAAGTGACAAGTGGGTCACCAGCACAGACCCCAGGTAAGACCTCTTTCTGAGGTCTGCTCAGCCAACCTGGGAGTTCTCAGAGGTTAGATTCATAACCAGCTCTATCACTGCTTCCCAGTTTTTGGTGTAATTAAATATATATATGTGTGTGTGTGTGTGTGTGTGTGTGTGTGTGTGTGTGTGTGTGTGTGTATGTATAGTCTTATTACAATGCAAATTCTGGACTGGAGAGATGACTCAGTGGATAAGCAGCTTAGTGTACAAGTGGGAGAACATAGGTTCAAATCCCAGCACCCACATAAAAGCCAGGCATGGCCACACATGCCTCTAACACTAGTATTGTTGGAGGCAGAGATGGGAGGATTGCTAGGGCTTGCCATTCTGGCTTCAGGTGCAGTGGGAGACCCTGCATCAGAGGACAAAAGTGGTGAGTGATAGAGCAGGATGCTGGACATCCATGTGTGTACTCAAACGCATGCACACACACACACACACCCTGCACAATAAAAATAATTAAAAGGTAATGAGAAAGCATGATGTCAGAAAGATCGTAGGAAAAGCCCCAGACCTCATTCCCTCGGATACAGACTGAATCTGGCGGTGTAGGTTCGGCACCCTAACACTTAGGAGGCTGAAGCAGGAGGATCAGATCATGAGTTCAAGGTCAGCCTGGGAGAAATAGCCAGGAAAAGACAAGACAAAATACCTATGTACTATGTGATGATTAATCTTTATTGTCAATGTGACTGGACTTGGAAATCACCTAGGAGATACACATCTGGGTTGGGTGTGAGGGTGTTTAACTGCGGTGGGAAGACTCACCCTGGATATGAGCAGCAGCATCTCATGGGCTGGGGTCCAAAACTAAATGAAATGGAGAAAATAGGGCCGATGAACATCAGCATTCACGCTCTGCTGCTGCTGCTGCTGCTTCTTTGCTTGTAGACACAATATGGCCCAGGCTTTCCTGCTATGACAGACTACCTCTTCAAACAGTGAGCCAAATATACCCATCTTTCCTTCAGTTGTCTACTTATGTATTTTCATGTATGTCTGTGTATGAATGCCAAGCTTAGGCAGGTACCTGCAGAGACCAAAAGAATGCGTTGGATTCCCTGGGCCTGGGATCACAGGTGATTGCGTGCTGCCCAATATGGGTGCTGGGAACTGAACTGGGGTCCTCCACAAGAACAAGTGCTCTAACTACTGAGCCGTCTCTTCAACAGCCCTGAAGTTGTTTCCACCATGCATACTGTCACAGCAGCTATTTGTAACCTAATGTTGTGGCCACCATTTGCAATGGTACCTAGAAGAGAGGGCCAAAAACAACGCGTTGATTTTACCCATAAACGACCACACTTACTGAGTGGCAGGGGTGCCATGTGCCTGGTGGGCACCACCTAAGTCTTCAAAGAAGTCACTCCTATCTGCTGTCTACAAAGGAGTCACCTTAGATGGCTGGTTGCTTTCGTGTTTCAGCTAGCCTGGAACTCACTCTAGGCCGGCCTCAAACTCACGGTCCTCTTACCTCGGTATCTCAAGTGCTGGGATTACAGGTATGCACACCACAATTGTGCTTTGTTATTGCCTCTTTTTATTTTTATTTTTAAGATAGGCATTTTTATTTATTTTTTGCTTTTTGAGACAGAGTTTCTCTGTGTAGCCCCGGCTGTTCCAGAACTAACTCTGTCGACCATGCTGGCCTCAAACTCAGAGATCCACTTGCTTTTGCCTCCTGAGTGCTGGGATTAAAGGCATACGCCACCACCATCCAGCAGATACACGAAATTTAATTATAAAAAGTTAAATTATAACATGTTCCCATTCCCTGTCCTCCCTCCAAAATCCTCCCGTATACCGTTCCCCACTCTTCTTCAAAGTTATAGCCTATTTTTCATTAATTGTTATTGCATGCATATATGTATTTGTATATACATATGTATTCCTAAATATAACATTCTGAGTCCATATAATGATACTTGAATGTTTTCAGGGCTGACCATTGGCACTGGACAACTAATTGGTGTGCTCTTCCCTGGGGAGGACCACCTCTTCTGCTCCCAGATTTACTCAGATGCCCAGAGTTCTTTGTGTAGGGTTGAGGCCTCATGGACTTTTTCTCATGCTGTTTGGCATATTTGCTGATGTCCTCTGTGTTCAGCTCATGTTTGGGCAGTCATGTTGGTGAGAGTTTGTGGGTACAGCTTCTGATGTTACTAGGAGAAACAATCTCACAGAAAACTCCCTGATCCTCTAGCTCCTGCAATATGTATACACTCTCTGCCCCAATGTCCCAAGAGCTGGGGCATGGGGATATTTTATAGATGCATTCATTGGGGCTGGGCTCCACAACTCTGCATTTTGATTATGTATGGTTTTCTGTAGTGATCTCTGTCCATTGCCAAGAGGACGTTTCCTTGATGAGGGCTGATGGCTACACCTACCTGTAGATATAAGGACAAGCGTTTATAGACTTTTGTTAAGAAATATGCTGGCTTAGTAAATTAGTGCTTACAGATTCTCCTCCAGTAATCATGATTTCACCAGCACTGAATGGTTTACTACGTTTCCAGTACTAGGCATGGTACCTCTCTTATTGGGTGGGTCTTAAGTCCAATTAGAGAGCTGTTGGTTACCACCAAGGTGTGTGCCACTACTGCACCTGTTGGGTTACTGTGCCATGTTGGTGGGTTGATTGGGTGGTTGTTTTTAAAGAAATCTCACCTTGTGGTTCAAGAGGGATTTACCATGGAAGATACAGATTACCAGGGCTGGGGTGATGGCTCAGCAGTTAAAAGTGCCTGATGCTCTTCCAGAGACCTGAGTTTGGGTCTCAGTACCCACATCAGGTGGCTCACAACTACACACATACACATACACATAATTGGAAATGAAACAAAGCTTAAAAACAAACAAACAAAAACCAGGTACCTTTCAGTGACTAGTTTGCACTTGAAGGCTTTCTAACAGTGTTCTGCACATGGTAGGATTTTTCTCTTGGGATAAGGGAGGGAGGAACAGACACATTGCATACACTGTCAACAATAGAGGGGAGAAACTCTAGATGTGCAAGGTTTGCAAATTAAGGACATGTGAACCTATTGCCTTTTATTCCCCTAAGAGTCCTTGTTTCTATTTTACTATGCCAGAAGCCTGCCTGGCTCAGATCTGTAGACAGCAGACTGTGGAACACCTCAGCTCCTAAATGATAGAGAATATTGAAGGGAGCTCACAAAAAACATAGTCTAATAAGAAAGAGAAAAGGAAGAATAAGATAAAAGACTCAGATAACTAAAATTATTAATAAAAACTAAGACATTAAGCTAATGCCACAGAAATAAAGAAGGATTATAAGAGAATGTCATGAAGAAAATAAACAGATTGGATAATATAGAAGAAACAAATGGATTCCTAGAAATCTGCAAAGTACTAAGTCTTAATCGTCAAGAAGTAGAAAAAACGAATAGACATATCCCTAGTAAAGGAATTAAATCAGACTTTTAAAACCTCCCCACAAAGAAACCCCAAAGACCAGATGGTTTCACTGGAGAATTCTACTCAACCTTTAGAGAAGAATTAATGCCAAATCTTCTCAAACGCCTCAAAAAAAAAAAAATCAATGAGCAAGGAACACTAGGAATTGTTCCAAACTTATTTGATGATTTCAGCATTTTTTTTTCTGACACAAAAGCCAAAGACACTGTAAGGAAATTGAAGACCAACATCCCTGATGAATACTGATGAAGAAATCACAAGCATTCACACACACACACACACACACACACACACACACACACACACACACTCACACACAAGCAAACTGGATGTACATTAAAAGGCTAATTCAACATGGCCATGTAGTATATATTCCTATGATGCAAAGACAGTTCTCTCTACAATAATCAATTGTGGTGACAGACCACACCAAGAGAATGAAGGGGAAAGTTACATGATCATCTCAACTACTAAGTATGTGGCCGAGTTCAACCCTCCTTCATATGTGTTGTGGAATACCACAGCAGTGGCAAAGGCATTAAGTCTGCAAGGAAACTCCTCCATGATAAGAGTCAAATAAAAATCAAGCTGCCACCACGTATCTGATCATTAGTGAAATGGGGCCAGACTAGGAGGTCAGCATTGGCCTCTGCTACTGGGAGATTGGACCAGCAGTGGTGGCCGCATAAAGATGAAAGGAGATGTTCACAAAGTTGTCCTCTGACTTCCATGTGCACATCATAGCTTGTGTGTGTGTGCATGCATACACAGAGAGAGAGAGAGAGAGAGAGAGAGAGAGAGAGAGAGAGAGAGAGAGATTAAACACTAAACCACTGTTTTCCAACTATACAGTTGGGACTCCAGGGAATGTGGGTGGGAATGAACACGGAAAGTGTGAGATAATGGTGGAAGGAACCCAGTGTTGAAACAGGCCAAGTATGACACAAGCTCTCTAAGCAGGCCTCCCAGATACATGGAGAGCTAAGTGTGCACAAAAAAAATTCACATGGACATGTTTGCAGCAGCTTTATCCAGCACACCAAAGCCTGAACATTATCTTAGACGTTCTTCGATGGGTGAGCAAGCCATCATGGCATGGGGGAGAGATACACCATGGTCAGCTTGATCATTCACTCATTACTTTCTGGGACATTTCCAGGTGGTTGAATACACCAGTGGCTTTGTTTAGTTGTTTGTTATTAATCTTAAAGACAGAATATTGGGATGCAACCTAGGCTGGCCATGATCTTGGGAGAGTGTGTCTCAAAAACTTAACTACCTACACAACCCACTGAGCCATCTTACCAGCCTGAGAGTAATGTTTTTGTTTTATTCTGGCTTTGGTTTGGGGGGTCTTGTTAATGCAATATAATTATTCAAAGTTTACTCATGACCCCTCACTTTTTTAGGAACTTGTTGGGCCTGTTACATCATACTGGTCCATTACATTGATGACAGCAGCTACTCTAGGCTAACACATTTACATGTCAGAAGGTGGGAAATGCACGCACGAGGAAATCTAGGCAGACAGAGAACATCTGTAACCCCAGAAATTGGGAGGTGTGGAAGCAGAAATATCAAAAGTTTAAGGTTATCCTGGGCAAGTTGAAGGCCAGCCTGGGCTACATATGATCCTGTTTAGAAAAATAAAAAAAGATAATTTGTGATCTTGTGTGCTGTCTGTCTAGTAGGATCACACTTAGAAGTTCAAAGGTCCAGATGAGCTTTTGGCAATCCAGACAAATGGCCTGGCAGGATGGTCCATTGGGTAAAGGTACTTGCTATATCAGCCTGGCAACCTGAATTTTGGCTCCAGAACCCACTGTGGTGAAAGGAAAAAAAACCTACTCCTGAAGAAATGTCCCCTGACCACACACACACATACATACACACACACACACACACACACACACACACACACACACACACACACAGAAGAGAGAGAGGGGAGGGGATAAATTTTAAAAATAAACTGTTTGTTTAAATAAATAAAATCGAAGAACAAGGAACCAACAGAATGGTACCATCACTGGACCCAAAGCCCCAGCTTGGTCTGAAGAGTTGGCTCAGTTACCAAGGCACTTGCTTTCCTAGCTTGAGGACTGACATTCAGATCCCTAGAAACCTACAGAAATGCCAGGTGTCTTTGTCAGGGTTTCTAGTGCTGTGACAAAACACCATGACCAAAAAACAAGTTGAGGAGGACAGGGTTTATTTGGGTTATACTTCCATATCATAGTCCATCACTGAAGGAAGTCAGGACAGGAACTCAAGCAGGGCAGGAACCTGGAGGCAGGAGCTGATGCAGAGACCATGGAGGGATGCAGCTTACTGACTTGCTCCCCATAGCTTGCTCAGCCTGCTTTCTTATAGCATCCAGAACCACCAGCCCAGGGATGGCTCCACACAACATGGACTGGGCCCTCCGCCATCAATCACTAATTAAGAAAATGCCTTACAGGCTTGCCTACAGCCCATTCTTACAGAGGCATTTTCTTACTTGATGTTTTCTCCTCTCAGAGGGCCCCAGCTTGTATCAAGTTGATATAAAATGATCCAGCACAATTGACCCCTTGTCAACTTGACACACCAACACAGCACCGTCAAGTCTCAACCTTTCCTTTCTCGCTCCTCACATAAAAAATACGAATAACTTTAAAAATCCCAGTCTTTACAAATTCAAACACATTAGTAGTTGTCTCTTTAAAAACATTCAGTCTCTTTTAAAATTCAAAATCTCTATAAAAACCCCCAAATATCTCTCTCTCTCTCTCTCTCTCTCTCTCTCTCTCTCTCTCTCTCTCTCTTTGAAGTTTAAAGTCTCTCAATGGTGGACTCCTGTAAAATCAAAAATTTATTAAGTACTTTCTTACTTCAAGAGGGAAGGGATCACGGCACAGTCATAATCAAAAGCAAACCCAGAAAGTGTAAATAACTTAATATTCAGTATCTGGGATTCACTCACCATCTTCTGGGCTCCTCCAAGAGGCTTGGGTCACTTCTCCAGCTCTGCCCTCTGCAGCACACACAGCTTGTTTTCTAAGCTCAGGCAGGCTCCACTCCATACTGTTGCTGTTCTTGGTCGTCGTCCCATGTTGCTGGCATCTCCAAAATGCCGGGGTCTCTGCTGCAGCTGGACTGCACTTTCACCAATGGCCTCTCCTGGGCTCTTTTCATGGTGCCAAACCTCAGCTTCTCTGCACTGACTCCTTCAGTCCTGGGCCTTCAACTGTCGCTGAGGCTGCACCTTCACCAACGGCCTCTCCTGGCCTCTGACAGTGCCAAGCCTCAGCTGCTCTCCATGACCCCATAATGCCTTCAAAACCAGCACCACCTGGGTGACTCTTAGACATTACCAAGTTCAGCTGCCCGCGTGAGGTACAACCTTGGCCGCCTCTGAAACACAGCTTCTGTGTGCTGACTCTGAAGAAATACTTCCCAGAAGATTTCACCTCAGTGATGCTGGCCTCTTCTTAGTCACCACTAATTTCACAACTCCAGCCTACCAGCATCAAGTATCACAGCAAAGCAAAGGTTTCACTTTAGTAGTGCTAGTCTCTTGTTTATCACAGCCCATTCTTCAGCCCCAGCTGACCAGACACCAGAGTCTTACTTCATAACGACAAATGGCCAGATAGATTCTTCAAACTTCCCTCTGAAACTTCACAAGCCAGGCCTCCATCCTCTGCACTGCTCTCAACATTCTTATCTTCCAAGATTCTACAGAACAGCTCACCATTGAACACTCAATGGCTTTTCTTGAACAAAGTTCCAAAGTCCTCCCACAATCCCCCGCCCCCAAAACAACATGGTCAGGTCTGTCACAGCAATACCCCACTATCCTGATACCAACTTGTCACAGTTAGGGTTTCTGTTGCTGTGATGAAACACCATGACCAAAAAGCAAATTGGGAAGGAAAGGGGTTATTTGGCTTACACTTCCATATCACCGTTCATCATTGAAGAAATCAGGACAGGAACCTGGAGGCAGGAACTGATGCAGAGGCCATGAAGGGGTGCTGCTTACTGTCTTGTTCCTCATAGCTTGCTCAGCCTGCTTTCTTATAGAACCCAGGACTATCAGCTCAGGGATGGCCCCACCCACATTGTGCTGGGCCCTCCCCCATCAATCACTAATTAAGAAAATGCCCTACAGGCTTGCCCACAACCAACCTTATGGAGACATTTTCTTATTTGAGGTTTCCTCCTCTCAGAGGACCCCAGCTTGTGTCAAGCTGATATAAAACTAGTCAGAGAACCAGGTTCAGTGTGGAGCTCCAACTGCAACTCCAACCTCAGAAAGTGGAGACGCGGGATTCCCAGACCACACTGGTAAAAGTCAGCTCTGGGACTGATTGAGAGACCCCGACTTAATGAATGAGGGGGAAGAATGATGGAGGATAATTCCTGATATCACTCTTGCATCTCCACATGCATGCACGGATACACACACACACACACACACACACACACACACACACACACACACACACGGAAAAATGGAAAAAGAGAAAAAGGAAGTCCTCAGCACACTCTACTGAGCCTATGAAGACCTAGCCCTGGACCTTGCTGAGAAAGCCATGACCCCCCGCAGCTTCTGAGCCATAAACACAATACCCCTTGGCAGAACAGAACTTGCACCATCCATTTTTACATCACTATCTCCCAAAATCAAATACAGAGCAAGGGCCCGGCTGGTGCCTGAATCCCATGCCCACATGAGCTGAAGGCCAGGCTGGCAGAGCTTGCAATCAAAGAAGACCGAGAATCCAGGGAGCCCCTCAGACATGAAAAGGGGATTCTGACTCTGGGTCGCATTGAACGATGGCCAATGGTAACCTTACTCACTACTGTGGTTTGGAAATATTTTAAATGTATCCCTTAAAGCAATGGTTTTCAACCCTCCTAATGCTGCGACCCTTTAATACAGTTCCTCGTGTTGCGGTGACCCCCCAACCGTAAAATTCTTTCATCGATACTTCATAACTGTAATTTTGCTACTGTTATGAATCGTAATGTAAATATCTGATATGCGGCATATCTGATGTGCGACCCCCAAAGGGGCCTCACCCATAGGTTGAGAACCATTGCCTTAAAGGCTCGTGGGCTGGGTGCTTGATTCCCCATGCGGTGATGTTGATGGTGGCGGCGGCAGGACCTTTAGGTGAGGGGACCTTGCGAGAGATCATTGGGAACACTGCTTTTGGAAGGGATGGATGAAGTTCTCACCAGGCCCTGTTTAGTTCTCCCCTACCTAAAGAGCAAGCCTGGCTCCCAAGTCTCTCTCAGTTCATCTCTTCCCATGTGACCTTTCCCTGTTAAATTCCCACCGTGACGTGATTCACTGTGTGAGACATCCAGGCGCCTCCTTATCGGAAAACGGGCACGGTGGTCCTGAAGTGCCAGAACTGTCAGTCCAATAAACTTCTCTTTGGAAAGTGCTTAACCTCAGCTGTGTTCGTCACTGTGACAGACGACAGAGGAACACACCTGCACTCCCTCTCTTCTCCCTTGCCGCTCCTACCTCTTCTATGTCCCTTCGCTCTTCCAAGAGAAGACCATGTCCTCAGAGAGCCTTCCCCGATCCAACCTCCCCCAGGCTGGGTCTGACTCATTTGCTACCGTGATTCCCTACATCAGAACACATCACTTCAGTTCCACTAGGCTGTGAGCTGTGAGCTCCACAGTCGTTCTTGACCTTGCCCAGAGGCCACAGCTCAGTGGAGGTTATGTAAGAGGGGGAAGGAGTGGGGAAGGACCCACCTATCCATCAGAATCGCTTTCCCCTAAAAAGATTATCAAGCGAAATGCTGCAGCCCGGTTGGGTGGGATGGGATGTTCAATCTCGTTTGTCAACTCAACAGGATCTAGAATCACTGGGAAAGAGCCTCTCTGGGCATGCCTGGGAGGCCGTTTCCAGATTGGATTAACTGAGGTAGGAAGGCTCACCCTAAATGTGGACAGTACCATTCCATGGTCTGGGATCCTGGACTGAATGAAAAACAGAAAGGAGGCTCAGCTCCAACATCCATCTCCCTGCTTCCTGACTGTGGATGCCACGTGACCAGTGGCTTCATGCTCCTGCCGCCATGGTGGACTGCATCTTCAAAGTAAACCCTTCCTCCCTTAAGTTCCTTTTGCTGGGTATATTGCCACAGCAATAAGACAAGTAACTAATGCTGGGGGGCCAAGGGGCAGACAACTAGGAGCCACCTGGTACGCACCTGGTTGCACAATGGAGTCAATGGTCAACAACCAGGATCCTTAAGTGTAGGGCCCTGGCCCCCGTTTTGGGTAGCTGTTGCCTATCTTGCGGACCTTGACCAGACGTCCTCCCTATGCTGATTCCCTGCTGGTTTCCTTCTTCCTGAACGCTCACCAGAGGTTCTTTGTTTGTGTATCCCGCATTTGGTGTAAACAGCTTAGATGCATGAATGTAGAACATCGGCAGTGAACTTCTGCCCTCCGGAGCGAATGTCTCCCATTGTGCTGTAAGCCTGTATTTAAGGCCTCCTTCCTCCTTCAATAAACAGCATCTGCTGAGGCGAATGACCCGCTGTCTCTTGTCTCTGTTTTTTGATCCACAGCCCCTCGCTCGGACATGGTGAATGGGTGGTGGTAGCGCGGGCCTTACCGCTACACTTAAGAAGGTAGAGAAAGAGGGTTTCTCCCCAGACAGAAAAGCCTGTTAGGGGTTTTGTTGTTTATTTGTTTGTTCTGCTTTTATTGTCAACTTGACACAAGCCAGGTCATCTGGGAAGAAGAAACTTCCATGAGAGAATGCTGCCAATGGATTGGCCTATAAGCAAGTCTGTGGAGCATTGTCTTGACCGTGACTGATGTGAAATAGCCCAGCCCACTGTGAGTGGGACCACACCTTGAGCAGGTGGTCCTGGGCTGTCTAAGAAAGCGGTCCGAGCAAGCCAGGAAGAACAGGTCCATAAACACTGTTCCTCCGTGGCCTCTGCTTCAGTTCCTGCCTGTAGGTTCCTGCCTTCAGGCTCCTGCCCTGAGGTCCTGCCCTGCTGTCCCTCGGTGATGAACTGTTACCTGGAAATAGGAGACACAAGAAACCCTTTCCTCACGGGATGCTCTTGGTCATGTTTATCACAGCAATAGGAAGCAAACTCAGCCAGTCTGTAATCACAGTAAACAGGCCAGACTTGCCAAAGACACAAGATACGCCGCCCCATAAATTATGAAGTATATCATTATCCAATAAAAAGTCTCAGTTGCTCAAAAGATGGAACATTGAAATCTGTTGCTAGGGTGTCTGAAATCTTCTTTCCAGCTGTTGCCACAGAATGAGGGTTGGAGCGTTCTCAAAGACAAGGAGGAGAGAGTAGACCACTACCCAGGTGTCAGAGTTAGAGATATTGAACTTTTAAAGTATTCGGACAGTTTAAAGACAGAGATTTTTTTTCAAAAGTTGGACTGAAGTTTATGTTGTGATTCTAACAGGAAGTCTTAGGGGGCAAGAAATGACAAGGGTATGGCTAAAGTGATGTGTTTGTGGGTCGAAGTTGACAAGGAGTAAACCGCTTGTCAGCTACACACACACACACACACACACACACACACACACACACACACACACA
>CABHPR010132284.1:7500-11442 GCA_902168415.1 Peromyscus melanophrys | reverse complement strand
ACACACACACACACACACACACACACACACACACACACACACACACACACCTAGGAAGAAGGAATCTCCATCAAGGAATTACCTCTATCAGATTGCCTTGTAGGCATTTCTGGGAGGGCATTTTCTTGATTGCTGAATAGTGTGGGAGGGTTCAGCCCCCTGTACCACCCTTGGGCTGGTGGGTCTGGGATGTATAAGAAAGATAACTGGACGATAAAAGAGATGGCTCGGTGGTTAAGAACACTGTCTGCTCTTCCAGAGGACCCGAGTTCAATTCCCAGCACCTACATGGCAATTTACAACTGTCTATAACTCCAGTTCTAGGGGATCTGATGCCTTCACATCAACGCACATAAAATAAAGTTAATTAAATTACATTAAAAATAAAAGAAAAAAAAGGAAGATAACTGAACAAGCCAGCGAAGGAAGCCAGTACAATAAGCAGCCTTTCTCAGTCATCTCTGCTTCAGTTCCTGCCTCTGGGATCCTGAGTATCTGCCCTGACCTTCCCAGTGGTGGACTTGAAGGTGAAATGAACCCTTTCCTCCCCAAGTTGCTTTTGGTCATGGGCGTTATGATCTCCTTGAAAGATGGAATTTAGAGAGGAAGCCACGGGAGCACAAGTACCTTTATTATAGGGCTGAGTATATATATACTCCAGGGCTGAGTGTGGGCTTCTCAAGAGAGTTGCATCATGGGAGATTTGAGGATAGCTCATTTTGGGGGGGCAAACTTCAATGGAGAGGAAGGACATTCTGGTGTTATTCTGAGAAAAGGTGAGGTACTCCAATAACGTCTCATGATGTTCCAGGAATAGGGTTTACCCTCTTTCTCTATCCTGTGTTTTTTTTTTTTTCCAGGTGTATCATGGCATCATATGCATGATGGGAGCAACTGATTTGCAAGGCTAATGACATGTAGATTTTCAGGAAGTGTTGGTCCCCGGCGGTTTGGGGTGATCTTATGTCTCTACAGTTTGGGTGGCTATGGAATATCTTATCTTAATACAGCTCTGTAGTTACATCAGTTTCTGGCCAGGTTGTCTTTTTCCTTCACCACCCACCCCCACGTGGCCCAACCTCTACTGTGCCAACACCACATACAGAGTAAAAGAGATTTTACTTTTTCTCTTATGTGCAAGAAGAATAGGGAACCATTTGGCCCAGCGGCAGGCATGATGCAGTCTATCTGGGATACTTGTCTAGAAGTTGTTCCAGGCAGAGCTGAGTGGTCCAGAAAACTCTTAAGTAGATGGACATGAGCCAGGCTAAAAGTCAGGCTAGGAGTAGAGCATCCCTCAGAGAGCTCCAAGTGCCGTACACTCATCCATGTGTGCTCAGCTGCCCAAAAGGTTTGTGAATTATAATGAAATGGAAATCAATACTCACCAGGTTTGGAGGTCCCTATCTATTGGGGAGTCCTGGTCCCCTGTTCCCCCCCTCCCGCTTCCAGAAGACTGGTTCTCACCTAAACGTTGAAAGCCATATTGCACCTAAATCTCTTCTGACTGCCTTTTGAATAACAATGCATTCTTCTAAGCCAGGCTAATGGGAAAGTAATCTCTCTCTCTTTCAGAGCTATTGCTCTGTGAAGTGCTTACCAAATAGGATTTTTAAATAGCAGGAGAGCCAAGCTCCATTTGGGAATTGATGCCTTTAAACCCCAGCTGGAAATGTTCCCTCTTCATTCCCAAGGCAGAGACTGGAATCAGAAATCCCCAACTGGCCCCGGCCTCAGCGGGGACTTGAGGTGAAGCCAGAAGTCATCGCGGTGGATGTGAACAAGCATTACATTCTGGCAAGGCTGTGCAATGGCCTCGCCCCTGAAGTTGGTGCTGCCAGAGCTTAAGCGCTCTGCTCAGCAGCCGGCCTAAAAGTTCCCAGACACAGGCTTCATCTCTCTGGACCAATGGACCAAACCAGAGGAAAGGCTGCTGGGGATGCTTTGGTTTATAAAGATGAGCCTTAGGGGCTCAGGTGGTAAAGGGCTTGTGGTGTGAGCATGAGGACCCGAGTTCAATCCCCAGAAGCCACACAAAAGCTAGGTGTGGAAATCCCTGCCCTGGAGAAGCAGAAGCCAAAGGGACTCTAGGTCTTGCTCGTCAGTCAACTTAGCCTATTTGTGAGTTTTGGACCAACAAGATATCCTGTCTAAAAAAAACAAGGTAGATGGGCATCTTAATGATAGCCAATGTTGGACTCTCACCTACATACCCTCAGAGTACACACACACACACACACACACACACACACACAGACTGCTTGAGGGTGCATACTCAAGGATTGTCCCTATTCCAATTCTTCCTCTGCTTAAGGCTAAAGCCCATGTGGGAACCCAAAGATAGACCCTCTGCAACCCCCCCCCCCCCCCCAAGAAATGGTTCAGTACCTAAGAGCACATATTGCTCTTGCAGAGAAACCAGGATTGGTGCTCAGTGTCCATACTGGGAAGTCCCTGTTTATAAACTCCCTCTCCAAGGGATCTGACACCATCTTCTAGCCTCCCCAGGCTCTGCACTCATATGTGAATGTATGTGCATATGTGTGCATGCACACAGACATGCATGCACACATAATTTAAAATGAATAAATTAAAATAAAGTATTATTAAATATTAAATAAAATATTTTATTAAAATAAATTTAAAAGTTAAAATCAACCCGTGTGTGTGTGTGTGTGTGTGTGTGTGTGTGTGTGTGTGCACCATGTGGGGATTGAACCCCAGCCTCCTGCATTCTGAGCAGGAACTTTGCCAACCACATCCTATCACCAGCTCCCCTGTAGACCTTTTCTCTCCTCTCTCAGTCTCCTCTCCATCCTCCCAGAGGCCCAGACTAGACACTAAAATGCCTGAGCCCTCTGCATCCTACTGAGGGAAGCGCCAGACGCTGGAGGAGTGTGGCATGGATGGCAGGGAGCATTTATGTCCTCAAGGAGAGCAGAGATTTACCAGGCAGAAAAATGATTGAATTCTTTTGTGTGTGCCTTTTATAACGGGACAAAAATCGCCTCCAAATTGTGACGGCTGTCGGGAGCTGGAGGGAAAAGGAAATTGAATATGTGCTTTTCTGAGTTCTGAGGAATTGATTAGGGATTAATGGAGGGAAATGGATAAATAGGCTAATTGATCAGGTAATTTATATGCCCAAACAAATCGCTGGGTGTGGAAGCCCCTAGTCGGATGTGACTCATTTCTCTGTTAGCTCGGAGGAGATACAGCAAGTGAGAGACCTCAACCTTTGTAAATTCTATATCAAAGAATTCCCAAACCCACCCTCAGATTTAATGATCTATCTGGAATTCAGAAAAGCTTTTGTGTCGAAAGTTCTGGTTTATTAGAGCAAATATTTAAACTAAGCATAGTGGCTTATGCTTGTAATCCCAGCACTAGGGAGTTTGAGGCAGGGGGATTGCTATGAGTCTGAGGCCAGCTTGGGCTACACAGCAAAACTCTGTCTCAACAGAACAAGAAAATAAAAAGGATTTGGGTTAAAAAAAAAAAAAAAAAAAAACAGAAAAGAAGTCAGGCATGGTGGAATGCACCTGTAACCCCAACACACAAGACGGTTGAGGCAGGACCAGGAAGGTGAGACGCAGTAGGTAAAGCGTTTGCCAGAGAAACACAAAGTCCTGAGTTCAAGTCGTCAGAGCCCTTGTAAAACTACATGCTATGGCTCCAATACCTGTACACATACAGGGAGGGGTTGGGGGTGGGAATAGGAGGTGGAGACATGTAGACAGGGGTGTCCTGTGAGCATGGGTGTGTGTAGAGGCTAGATGTTGATGTTGACATGTTGATATCAGTTGTTCTATAATTATTATTATTATTATTATTATTATTATTATTATTATTATTAGAGACAGGGTCTCTCACTGAACTAGTTAGGCTCGGCTAGCCAGCAAGCTCCAGGGAGCTTCTTGCCTCTAACTCCATGATGCTGGG
>CABHPR010132284.1:0-2500 GCA_902168415.1 Peromyscus melanophrys | reverse complement strand
TTTGAAAGACTCAAAATAAGGCTCGCTAAGAGGGAGACGTGAATGGCAGCTCCCACAAACCTCAAACACCTCTGGTTTTTCAAACCACTTCAACGTGTAAACAGCCCTGGGAGCCGGAGACAACTGCAATCAACAGATATGTCTTCGCACAGAAGAGATTCCAAGGGGCTTGCAGTGTTTTAGAGAGACTATTTAAATGACACGTAGTGGGGAGGCCAGAGCTGTTTTATCCTGGCATCATATTCAACAGGAGATGGGGCTGGAGGGCTCCTTGCATGGACTGCACAAGACTCCAGGCTCCGTTCCCAGCACTACAGAAAAACAAGTTACATGAAGTTACAATAAAAGGTGGGATGCTGGGCATGGTGGCTCTTGGGGAACTGGGGTAGGAAGTGACATGAGACCCTGTTGTCACTGGCATTGTGAGGGTCAGAGCTTGGGCCCCAGCAGCTCTAACAAGCCAGGCTCAGTCACCATTCCTCAATAAGCCAATTAAACAGGAAAACAATAGCAAAAAAAGAAAAAGGAGATTGATTCAGTGTGGCCACACTGGAAAGAGGAACACCGAGGCACAAACACACACACACACACACACACACACACGCACACACGCACGCACGCACGCACGCACTCCTTAAATGGACGTTTAATCCTCAATTTGACAGTATTGCGAGGTGGAGTCTTCAGAGGTGACTATGTCTATGAGGGTGGGGCGCTTACACAGGAAATTAGTGCCCTTTTAATGCAGACTCCGGAGCTGACTTCCCCTTCCCAACAAGGGAGGACACAGTAAGAAGGCACCATCTATGATGCATAAAGCAGGTCTTTGCCAGTCACCAAAATGCGTACCTGGACCCTTACATCTATTTATCCAGCAAGGCTTTCTTCCATGGCTCGCCTAAATTCCTCTTGTTCCAGCTTCACACCTAACTTACCCCACATGTTCTAACTTGAGATGTCACATTGTCTTAATACATCAATTGTCCTCTCATGGTAGATGATACAGTGGCGCATGGAGCCAACCCCATAGCCGTAGTCAGTGCATAGAGGCCTCTGTGAACACAGGAGACGTGCACAGAGCCAGATGTGGAACAGCGTGCTGTGTCCACAGAGGGGAGAGGATGAGGAGTTTGAGAAGCCGGAAGGTGATATAGTGAGGTTCAGTATAGTCTGGGTACCCAGGGAGACCTCATCTAAACGAAAATAAAACAACCCCTATCAAAAGGAAAGGAGGAAGAGGAGGAGGAGGAAGAGGAGGAGGGGGAGGAGGAAGAGGAGGGGGAGGAAGAAGAGGAGGAAGAGGAGGAGGGGGAGGAAGAGGAGGAGGAAGAGGAGGAGGGGGAGGAAGAGGAGGAGGAAGAGGAGGAGGGGAAGGAGGAGGACAAGGAGGAGGAGGAGGGGGAGGAGGAGGAAAACCCCAAGGACATAGAGAAACTCACAAACTGAACATACTCTACCTACTTTCTGTGTAAAATTTTCAGATGGACTGGCCCAGAGTGCCCCCTGGTGACCAGAGACATGATTTTCTTTGTGCACTCCTAAACCTGACTGAGACTGAACAGTGGGGCTTCATTACCGAAAAGCCAGGCTCCTTGGTTTCTATCGCTACATCTCTCTCTCTCTCTCTCTCTCTCTCTCTCTCTCTCTCTCTCTCTCTTCTCTCTCTCTCTCTCTCCTTTTCTCTCTTCCCTTCTTCTTTTCCTCTTGTTTGAAATGCCTCCTCCCTTGGCTTCCAAACAGCCCCGCGGCCCGCTGTGATGACTATTCTTGTCTGTCCCCTTGGCTACATCTGGAATTAACTACACCTGTGAGGGAGTTTTTCTTAATTCAATCATTTGAAGTGGGAAGACCTCCCTTGTAATCCAGATGTTTGGAGCTAGGAAGCTCCACCTTTAGTCAGGGTCACAGCTTCTGGTGTGTGGCGGGTGGCCAGCCTATATAAAGGACATGGAAGAAGGAAGCTCTCTCTCTCTCTCTCTCTCTCTCTCTCTCTCTCTCTCTCTCTCTCCCTGCTTGCTCTCACTGGCAAGTCCATTCCTTCACTAGCATTAGAGACTACTTCTTTGGGATTCCAGCATATACCGAAGACCAGCTGGGATACCCAGCTTCATTTTAGACTCACAGTCCTGAACAACTCCTGGATTCTTGGGTTTTCCACTGGTAAACAGCCATTACCCAGCTGCCCCACAGCCCGCAAGCCATATCTAATAGATTCCCCCATTCTATCAGTTCTGTTCCTCTAGGGAACCCTGGCTGATACACCCACCTGTTTCTGCCTCCCCACCCTGGCCTCTCTGCCAGGTCCTTCTGCTCTGCTGGCTTCTAAATGTTTGTGCCCTTTCTGTCCTGACCTGGCTCTGTCCTCATCTCAATGAGTTATCCCACCCTGTGCAAGACTTTTGTGGGGATGAGAACTGGGATTTAGCTGTAGAGCACATATTTAAAATCTCCCAGTGAAGGTTTGGGGTGTGGCTCAGTGGTAGAGCACCTGCCTAGAATC
>CABHPR010132283.1:0-15356 GCA_902168415.1 Peromyscus melanophrys | reverse complement strand
AGCTTGCATTCCCACCAGCAGTGGAGGAGAGTTCCCCTAGCTCCACATCCTCTCCAGCACAAGGTGTCCTCAGTGTTTTTTATCTTAGCCATTCTGACTGGCGTAAGGTGGTATCTCAGAGTTGTTTTGATTTGCATTTCCCTAATGATTAGGGATGTTGAGCAATTCCTTAAATGTCTTTCAGCCATTTGTGTTTCCTCTGCTGAGAATTCTGTTTAGTTCTATAGCCCATTTCTTAATTGAACTGTTGGGAATTCTCAAAGAATTAATGAAAATGTTGTTTTTGTAATGTTTAATAATGATTCAACAAAAATGTAATAGACAACTTTAGTGTGTGTGTGTGTGTGTGTGTGTGTGTGTGTGTGAGAGAGAGAGAGAGAGAGAGAGAGAGAGAGAGAGAGAGAGAGAGAGAATACCAAGTGACACAACATCAAGAATGATAGGAATTGTTGTCTTTAAAGGAGATTTGAAGTTGTGAATGAGGGAAGGTATCAGTATCTGGCATCTGAGCTGTGGATGCTTTTGAAACATCCAAAGTGTCTATTTTTGAGGTTTGTGAGGGTAAACTAGATGTACAGATTTCTTTTCTCTCTGACTATCACAAGTATTCCTTTCTATACATACAAGACTTTTAGGACTAGATAGAGCCTTATTCCATTAGAAAACATAATACTTAGTTCACATAAATTACTGTTATTTTTCTGGGCCCTACTGGAAATATGCCTGATTAATAAAATTGTTTGATGCTGGTATTTTTCAGGTGATGCTTATTAACTGCAGGTGCAGTTTTACATCATCAAGACTCCCCAGATCTTTACCACTTTTGATACTATTTGTCAATTGCTTTAAAACCAGGTTCTCTGGTAATTATTGCTGATTAAGGGAGCCTGCTTCACACATGAGTTCATGAGCACTCAGCTCTCAAGGAGAATTGTTTGTCCAGCAATGAACTGGAAGCCAGCCTTAGCTACTTTATGGCATGGCAAACTGTATCGATTCTGATGGGAACAAAGGCAGAGCAGGTCAATAGTATGAGATCCAAATTCATTACCGTGCAGAAGAGAAGACTAAATCAAAATGAGATTAATTTTTCTCAGACATTTTGTGTTGTGTTCCAGCAGCCTCATAAATGATCCTGTATCTTGGTGGCAGTGTGACTGTGGAAATTTTAGACCTGGGGCAGAACAGAGGAATAAATACTTTGAAGTTCAGATTTTTTTCTATGGGAATGATTCAGTTTTATATTTCAGTAAATACTATGTTTGAAAGGACTCAGGTCCAGCTATCCTTACCTCAATTTACTGACTTTTCAGCCTTCTTTCCATGTTATTCACCACTGAACAGGATAATAGATAGATAGATAGATAGATAGATAGATAGATAGATAGATAGATAGATAAATAGATAGATGATAGACAAATAATAGTAGATAAATAATGATAGACTATGAATAAGGAGATTGATATAAATTGAGTTCGAAGACAATGGGTGATATTTAGCGACACTGAAAGACGAGTAGTAGGAGATAGATATATAAATAGATGATTGGCACATAAACGATAGAGAAATGATAAGTGAATAAATAGAGCTGACTTCTCATACCTCATATTTCTGGGATAGTGCCCTCTTTAGGCTACCCTAATTAACATGCCTAATTAAAATTAACAAACTCACCATTCATGGGGTTTCCCCCTTTCCCTCTATGAACTATAGTTTGCCTATGGGCCACTTCTGTCTCCTCTGTCCAGAGGCAGTCTTTTATTCCTAGGGGCAAATATGCCTTCCCACTCTTCCTTGTTCCCTTTGCTTTCTCCATTGTCCTCTGCCTCATATCTTTGTCTTTTATTCCCTGCCCTTTGTCCATCTGTGGCAAATAAATCTCCTTTGTTCTGAGAACTTGGTATGTCGGTTGCTGACTCCTGTCATTTCAATATATGTTCAATGTTCACATGTGGTCCCATAGACACATTCCCATGCCAGAAAAGCTAAATTCTACAAGTCTTAGGGAAAGCAACTGAGGATTAAAAGAGGGACTGCAGTGTTGAAATGACACTCAGACTCCTGTTTTTGTCTTATCTCTCAGTAAGAGTAAACTTTGAGTTGCAGTATGTAGAGTGAACATTTCTGAGAATGAACAAACTCATGCTGTGTAAACAGACAATAAGTCTGCGGATTTCCTTTACAAGTGGTCAAACATTCTGACCCATCTCGCTTGCACGTAGGGTCTCCAGGGAGCTCTTAAGTACCACTGATCTTCACATGTGCTGAGATAAAGAGAAGCTGAAATACCAGAGATGGGCACAGTCAATGAAGAATTGCAAAACGTGGGTAAGGTTTATTCCAAAGCACACTCACTAGTAGGAGAAAATTTATCTTCTGTGACTTTCTTCTTTCATTTGAAAGTGTTTTGTTACACTCCTGGATCTGTGACTGTGGTCCTTTCATGTGTACTGCATCAGTAGTTCATTACTTCAGTAAATTATAATCCGCCCCAAGCACTAATTTTTTGTCTTAGTTTCTTTTTCTATTACTTCAATAAAACACCCAACCAAAGGAACTTAAAGAAAAGGTTTATTTAGCTTACATTTCCCCATACAATCCATTATATTGGATGAGTCAAAACATCACAAGCTTGAAGCAGCTGGTCACATGGTATCCACAATCAGGAGAGGGAAAGTGATACATGCATTTCAAAATTTCTAAATTTTATTAAGTCTAGGATCCCAGTCAGGGAACTGTCCTGTCCACAATTAAAATGGATCTTTCTATGTCAATTAATAGGTTAATCAAGAAAAATTTCCACGGAAATGCTCAGAGCCCCATCTCCCAGGTGGTTCTAGATTCTGTCAAGGGGACACCATGACCATCACAATTCTTTAGATTCAGATTTCAATAGTTGAAAATGTTTGCATATTTTCATAGGAATAGTGCTTGCTTGTCTGATCCTGTTGTCCACCCCTTTTGCCCCTCTGCTGCTTCTCTTCCCTCTCTCTCTCTCTCTCTCTCTCTCTCTCTCTCTCTCTCTCTCTCTCCACATGCAGATGCATGTGTATGTATTTTTATATTTGAATGGAATCCAGAGTTCTAAGTTAGGAATCTTTAATCATTTCCCACTTTATGTTTTTAACCTATAAAACATTTATATCTATTTTGTGTGTACATATGTATGTGTTTCTGTTCATGTCTAGGTCTAAGTGTGTCTATTTATGTGCATGTTTTGTGTATGTGTGTCTCTCTGCGTCTATGTATGTGTTTGTGTCTCTGTGTGTCTATGTGCATGTGTCCATGTGAATGTCTGTCTATATGTAGAATTTCCTTGATTTTGGCATTCAAGTTGTTTCAAGATCACATTGCATGTCTCCCCCCTGATGTGGTCCTAATGGTTTGCCTGGTCCAGAATTCCTGTGTTAGAAACTTAATCTCAGAGTGGCACTCAGGGATGGGCCAAATGGGAGAAATTTAAGTCCTAAGGGCCCCAATTTCATGAATGATCAATGCCGCTTTGGAGTTTCATGAGTGTTCTCTCCCACTCTTTCCCCCTTCCTAGCCCTCCCTGTCCTTTCATCCCCCACAGTTTGCCACATAAGGACAGAGGTCACTTTCTCTTCCTTTACCTTTCACTTGGTAAGAACTTAGCAAAACAGACCCACACAGAAATGTGGGAGAGTACATTTATATTCTGTCTAAAAATTGGTAAAGAGTAAAAATTGCTCTTTGACAATTTCCTGCACATGTGTGATATGTTCTGATCACCCTCACCTCCCCCTTATCCAGTCACTCTCCTTCCTTTCAAGTCCCTTCTCATTTTCATGATTTTTGTTTTGCTTGTGACCCACTGAGTTTAACCAGGGCAATATGTGTGAGCATGGGTTAGGAACTATCCTTTGGAGCCTGGTAGGGTAATTGGTAGGTACACTAATGAAAGCAATGCCTGTCCATCTCTCACAATCTGTTAGTAGCCAATAATTCATCAGGGAGACATAAGGACTCACTAGCCCCTCCCAGACACATGACTGACTGCTGACAGGTCCACTCATGCAGGATCAGTGCAAACAACTGCAGTTACTCTGAGTTTGCGTTTGCATTGTCTATGTAACACCCAGAAGAGGGAATTTTACAGCCCTTTTCTCCTCACAAGGTACCCAGTCTTAGCTACTCTGCAGCAGAATATAGACTTAATACTGCTCATGTGTTTACATAAGCAGTTTTTAGGGTTCTTTTCCTCCTGAACAATCTGTTCCTTTTGTTGGAACTTGATACTATAATCAAGATGGTGTGCTGGAGTTCTTGGTACAGTGTGTTGTTTGTTCTAAATCTTTTTACCCTACAATGCATTGCATGTATATATACTAACCTATGTGTGGACTATGTATTTATAGATACTTACGCATACATACCATATTTATATATATAGACACACATTGATGTACATACAGACTGATAAATATGAAGATCTGAGAATAGTCATTTCTGTAACCAACTGTTTGACTGAAGCATGCTAAGTACAACATGCTTACTGATGTCTTCAGCTATAACCCATCCCCTCATAGACCATTCTTGCTTCACTCTCTTGCTTGGTTCTCCAAACCAGATCCCTGGTGTATACCATCTACCACTTGAGGATTTAACTGTTCAGTCTTAGCTTCCAAATGTATAGTCGTATCAAGATTATTAATCTGTGTCTGTGTGGTAAATACCTTTATTAAGTAGAATACAGTGTTTGAGTATAACTTCTTTTGTTTTTAGATTTAAAGACTGTATATATTCCAGAAATTACTTATTTCAGTACCTTTTATTCCGTACTTTTGCAAAATTTTATTATATTCCTGTGTGTTAGTGTGTTTGTGTGTGTGCGTGTGTGCACGTGCACGAGTGTGTGTATGCGTGCAACAACACGGGTATGCAGTTTTACCTGTGTGTACTTGTACTTGTGGATACCAGAGCTCAAGTTCAGGTGCCTTCCTCAGTCTCTCTCCACCTTGTATTTTGAGACAGAGTTAGTTTGACCTGGAGCTAACTGATTCAGCTAAGCTGACCTGCCAACCTCAGAAATTCATGTCTCTGCATTCCCAGTTCTGGTATTACAAACTATCACATTTAAAAACATAATTTGTAGGATTGAACTCTGGTCTTCATGCTTCCACACCATGCACATCACCTACTGTTATCTCCCCAGCCCACATGTTGTTAGAGCGTTATGTCATGTTTTACAGTTCATTCTGAAATCCTCTGACCTCCTAAACTACTTGCTAATTTGCATGCATTATGGTTTGCACCTTATGTATAGTGTTCTATTTGTTTTAACAAATACAAAATATCATATGTTCACAATTATGAAACTACATATCTCACCTAACATCCATAATTTCTCCTGCTCCCTTTTTCTCTCATTTCACTTTTCCAAATGTCATTTGGATTATAGGATTCATATAGCATGCAACATTGTTAAACTGCATTCTTTTTCTTAGCACATACCTTTAATAAGATTCATTAGTGTATTCTTTGAACTGAGGCAGCTAAAACTTATTATTAGAACCCAATGATATTCCCTTGAACACAGGTACACAGCTTGTTTGTACAAATCTTGACGAATGTCTTAATTGATTCTAGGTTAGATAATTATGCATAAACTTATATAAATGTTAAGAGTAAGGTTTTATGTGAGGATCATTTATAAATTATATGGCTAAATATTTACTGAACAAACTCTAGACCTTATTGTAGGGAGATACCTTGCTTCAAAGGGTGTTGATGAGCTTTACTCTAAGGGATATGAGGTAATGTGCAAGATGCTGTTTCTTACAGGTATGATGACCAATGTTTGGCATTACAAGTCCAAGAAAGTGAATGTTCTTCTTACTTTGAATACTCACTAGTGTACAATACTACCAGCTCTAATGTTTTAGCTATTCCTACAGCTCTGCCATGGCATTTCATTGCTATTTTATTTTTCAGTTTTTAAAAGGCAAGTTATATTAAGCACATATTCACACTTATTTACATCTGCCAATCTCCTTTATTGAGGCATATTTGGGAATATTAGCCTGGTTTAAAATTGAAGTCTTTGCTTTCCTTTGAGTTCACGAGTTATTTGTATTTTATTAGACATGTACTTTATAAGTATTTTCTTCTTCTCCATAGCTTTTTATTCTCATCACTAAAAAGTGTCACATTTTAATTTTTAATAACATCTATGATTTTTATTCTTTTATTGATTATGATTTTGTCATTACATCAGAAAACTCATTACCAAACTGAAGGTTTTGTAAAAATTCTGCCAGTTTCTTCAATATTACTTTAGTTTTAAAATTTGCATTATTAATGAATTCTTATAAAAACTATAGAACTGTAAGATATGTGTCTAAGTTAATAATTTTCTTTCTCCTCCTCCCAGGCTGAGCAAAGTTTCCCTGTATATGCCCCAGGTTCCAAACAGCCAGCTCATGCACTAAGGACAGGTCCCAGTCCCACTGCCTGGGTGCCTCCCAAACAGTTCAAGCTAATCAATTGTCTCACTTATCCAGAGGGCCTGATCCCGTTGGGGGCTCCTCAGCTATTGGTTCATAGTTCATATGTTTCCACTAGTTTGTTTATTTGTCCCTGTGCTTTTTCCAATCATGGTCTCAACAATTCTTACTCGCTGGGCCTGCCTCGACCGAATCTATCAGGTTGAGCTGAATCCCCAGGGGAGTCTTTGCCCTGGAGGAGATGGGAATGGGGAGTGGGTTGGGGAGGGGGAGTGGGAGGAGGGAGGACAGGGGAATCTGTGGCTGATATGTAAATTTAAATTAAATTATAAAATAAAAAAATACAAAAAAATAAAATAATTTTCTTTCTGTTCTCTCTCTCTAATTTATCTCTCCCAGATATCTCTCTTCCCTCTCTTAATTTGATATCTCAGTAACATTTGCTAGAAAGGTGAACATTGTTTTTGCTCATTTATCAAAAATCAGTTTCCATCTGTGTGGATCTACTCTCTGTAAGTTGGAAGATTTCTCTGGTCCCACCCAACACAGCAGTCCTGCAGCCACTTATAAAATAATCATTCAGAGACTTATATTAATTACCAAATGTATGGTCTATGGCAGACTTCTTGCTAGCTAGCTCTTATAACTTAATGCATTTCAATTAATCTTTAAGGTGCCATGTGGCCATGGCATTACTGGTCTGCTAGCATCTTGCTGTTCCTTTGGCTATGGCTGGCATCTCTCTCTATTCTTCTGTCTTCTCTTCATATATCTGCTCAGATTTCTCACCTGCCTCTAAGCTGCTTTGCCATAGGCCAATGTAGCTTTATTTATCAACCAATCAGAGTAACATATATTCAGAGCATACAGAAAGACATCCCACAGCACTTCCCCTTTTCTGTCTAATCAAAACGGAAAGTTTTAACTTTAACATGGAAAAATTACATATCATAGAACAGTTATCAAGCAGGAATTATAGTTATAATATCTAGTCTATTTGTATTTGGAAAAATTAAAGAAAATATTTTATCTATTCTATATTTGTGAGTCTGAGGTTTCATATCTAATTTATCATTTATCATTTATAAATTTATCGTTTATCATAACAAAGGAAAAATTATAACTATTTAGTCTTCAACTACATTGAAGACCATAGAAGGATATAATATTACCTAAGTAAACAAGAAGTGCATTGTAAGCAACTCTCAAAATCTAGAATGACAGAGACATCTGGCTGCCTGGACAGTTACTCAAAGTTTCTCTGTAACATATAAGCATCTATCTTCAGCCTATAGGCATAGAGTTTTTTAGTTGCTTCTCCTTGTGTCCTGTAGAATATCTGGCAGTCTCCTCTGCAAAGTAGGAATCTGAAGGACCATCTTACCTTGTTTTGGCAATATTTAGTGGTCATTTTTCTATGGGTCCTGCATGTCCAGTTTATATAACATTCTGTCAAGTAATCCAGGCAAGAGCAGTTTTTTGCCCACCATCCATTTTGTACCAAGAAAGTAAACTCCTATGGAGTGTCTTTAATGCCCATCTTCCTCTTTGAAGTAAATCGGTGCTGCCAAGAGCAGATATATCTCACTGTCCAGAAAGTCTAAGTTTTTAAAACATTTTAATGCCATATTCTGTAAGTCTTTGAAGCATTTTAAATATACCTTTATATACCTAAAAAACTAAACTAACATGAGTATAAGTTTGATTATTCTAGATGACTATTAATCTATATTTCTTAATTATATATTACAATTTTAAATGAGCTGCAACATAATACCTTAAACAAGAGTAGAAATATGCACACAGTATAACAAAATTAACTTTAAATTTGTAATAAACTAAAATCAGTAGCAATGTAAAACATTTGAAACAAGTTGTTGCTCTTTAAAAGTAGATTCAATACTCTACCCTTTCATCCTATCATATGTATAATAGCCCCTTTTCTTCCTTAGAAGGAGATTGCATTTATAATCAACCCCCTTTAAATAAAAATAAGCATTCATGAACAATATTTTGGGAATTTGGGCATAGCTTCTCATACTACTTTCTGCTGATTAAAGGCACTGGCAATCTTATGGGGATCCTGAGAAACGTAAGAATTATGGTCAAGTCCTGACTGGAATAGTCTGTGAGGCTGCATTGCAAATATGCTTTGTTAAGTTTTGAATTATATTGTTGTTCTTGAGAATGTGTGCCTACGTCTATCATTTTTTAGCTTTGTAAGGACAGGTTGTGCCCGGCTCTATATTAGCCAGACTTTCATAGTAAGACTCTGTTTTGAAAACAAACAAGCAAAAACAAATAAACAAGAATAATTGTATTATATTAAATATCATTCAGTAATATTTTATAGCTTTCAGAGTATAAGGTTTACAGCCTTATACTAAGCATTTGATTCCTTTGATGTTGCTGTAAATAGACTTATTCTCTGAAATTACCTTCTGATGGTCATCACCACTAAAGAAACAACAGCACCATAAGCACACCTCATATCCTGTTGACGTCATAAGACTCCATGTCTAAAGCTGTGTCTTCTGCAAATAGAGATACTTTTCTCTCTTAGAATCTAGGGTCCCTTCATTTGACTTTCTTGTAATATATACATATATATGTATATATATATATATATATGTGTGTGTGTGTGTGTGTGTGTGTGTGTGTGTGTGTATACATATATGTGTGTATATATAGATAAATAGATAGATACAATACTGATAAGAAAGGATAGTAATTTGGACTTTGTCTTGTCCTAACCTCAAGGGAAAATGCTGCATTCACTTTCTGTCTGCCATGATGGCAGCTTTTTTGTTCATGCTTTATTTTTTATGTTTTTACTGGATTTTAGAAGTTCATTTCTATTCCTAACTTGTTAAGTATGATTTATTTTGTATTACTTTATTTCTGCATTGAAAAATATTGCACTGTTTCAAATGTTTTCTTTACATCTTTTGAGAAAATAATGAGATATATCTATACTTCTAGATTATGAATGTGACACATATTTCAGTTCTTTTTAGTCACAGTGTTCCACTGTGGACAGAATGGTACTTTCCCATTATCCATTTGGAATGCTTGAGTATGATGGTATCCCCAGTTCCTTTTCTTCAGCCCCAATGGAGTCTAGTGAAGCCCCAGCAGCCCACACTTTGGTTAGCTTGTAATGAGGAGTTCCCTTGCAAGGAAAACCAAATGCTCTGCAGAATTGAAATATGATTATTTTCTCACTGCACTGCTGGGGATGTCTTTCTGTATGCTGTGAATGTGTTGCTCTGATTGATTGATAAATAAAATGCTGATTGGCCAGGAACCAGGCAGAAAGTATAGTATAGGCAGGATAAGCAGAGAGGAGAATTCTGGGAGGTGGAAGGCTGAGTTAGGAGACACTGCCAGATGCTGTTGCCATGAGAAGCAAGATGTAAGATATCGGTAAGCTATGAGCCATGTGGCAAGGTATAGATTTATAGAAATGGGTTAATTTAAGATATAAGAACTAGATAGCAAGAAGCCTGTCATGGCCATACAGTGTATAAGTAATATAAGTCTCTGTGTGTTTATTTGGGTCTGAGTGGCTGTGGCCTGGGTTGGACTGCAGAAAACTCCAACTACACTGCACTGCTGGGAATATCATAGGGGGCTGTCTCTCATAGTCACTAATAGATCTTTTAAGGTTCTTTAGTGTAAATGTCACAGAAGAAGGTGGGCTTCCCATGCAGACTCCATTAATACATCAACACTATCTGTTTGCCTCCTCAAATATACAATTAAATATGATCCTATTCACCTATTTCTCTTCTCCAACTTCCCCTGATCCCACCCAACATAGACCTCTCTCAACTTTGTCTTCACTTTCTTTCCTTTGATTTATTGTTTGTTTGTTAAAAAACCATTAAGGCAAATTAGTGCTGCCCATAAGTGCATGTGCAAACTATCAGTTGTCATGCTACCAAAGAAGACTGACTTTCCCTCCCCTAGCAGCTATCAACTGCCAATGACTCCTCAGCTCCTCACTTCTAGGTTTGGGGTGAGGTGTCTGTCATTAATTTTGGAACACTCTCAACCATTATATCTTCAAACATTTCTTCTTCATTCATGCTCTTTCCTTCTCAAATTCTAATTATATTTATCTTACCTCTTTTGAAATTGGTCCATGATATTTGAATGTTTAATCTTTTTAAATTCTAATTTTGCATTTGCAATTTATTCTGGGAGGTCTCTGATGAGCTGTCTTTCAGCTCATTAATTTTCAGCTGTGTGTGGTCTTCTGATGAGCCTATCCTCACCAATCTTCACTCCTTTTCACAGTGCTTTTGATTTCTTTCAATTCCATTAGCTTAAATTCTTAAACTTCCATCTCTGTATTTATATAAAGCATCTGTAGATTGTTGCTTTTTTTGAGTCCTTAACATATTAACCAGTTATTTAGATTTCTTTTCTCATAATTGTACCACCTGCAGAATATCTAATATCACCTGAAGAATTTTTCAGTTTGCACCATGTCTTCAAATTTGTGGATAATTTTTCCTTTAAAAGTTACTATACCATTTTAAGTTTTGTTATGGTTGATGAAAGCCAGGAGTAATTGGTCATATTACAGAAACTCCAGAGAAAATGTCTTTAAATGAGGCTTGTTTTTACTCAGTCTGGGAGCCAGGCTGTGCTTGGTATTTACTTGGGCTCTAGGAACTGGTGCACAAACTTTAGATTTTTGTAGTGTGACTTTTTTACTTGTGTGTTTGTTTGTGTGCCTGTTCACATGTACTCTGAGAATGCATATATACATGTGTGCAAGGTCTCTTGCTGAACCTAGAGCTAGCCAATTCAGCTAGTCTATCTAGGTAGTTTGCTCTGTGGATCCTTTCTCTTATCTCCCAAGTGCTGTAATTATAGACAGCTACAACATCTGCCATTTTTCTGCAATGGTTCTGATGATATAAACTCTGGTCCTCAAGCCTGGACAGCAAATACTTTATCCACGGAGCCATCTCCCTTGTCCCTCAAATTTCTCTAACATCTTTTCTGTCACCTCCCCCCTCTTGGGCTTTCCTGTGTGCACACTTAGAGATGAGTGTCTATTGTAGTTTTCTTTTGTGATTCCCTTCTGTGGATGTGGTACCAAGGTGTATTATAATTCCTAACATTAACAGGACATGCTTCATGACACCTGAAACTCTGAAACTTTGTAGGCATTGAATGCTTTGTTACATTCCTATGGGCAAGATTTCTTAATCAATAATCCTCTTTTCCCAAGAATGACATTATGGATGTTCTTCCCTGTGTGGGCAATCATTGTTTGTTTGGGAATTGGGACCACCCTACTCAACTAATAAAGTCTGCCTGCTTCAGGGTCTATATTTTTTAGACCTTCCTGAGCTGAAACTTCAAGAGACTGTGATAAACAAGCATTGCCTTCTTCATCAAAATTGTGTGTGTACATGTATCTATTGAGGAATTGCTGCTGAATTTCATCATGCTTGGATATTGTGTGTTCAACTCTTTTCAAAGTACCAAGGCAGGAGTCCTCCTTGACTTGAGTTGGCAGTGTTCTTCAAACTCAGAACTAGGTCCCAACACTACTGTGGACTTCTACCTCTCAACAGCAACTTAGGGAGAAAGAGCTTATTTTGACTGCCAGATTTAGAGTGAATAAAGTCCATCCTGGTTCAAAGGGTGGCTACAGGAGATGAGGCCAGTTTGCCACATTGCCCTGGAACTCTAGAAGCAGAGTGAATGACAAGTGGGGCCAGGTAATAAAACCGCAAAGCCTTTCCCCAGTGACTTGTCTCCTGAAGGTACCACAATCTTCCCAAGCAGCTCTATTAGCTGGAAACCATATGTTCAAACACAGGAGCCTATGGGGACATTCCACACTCAAACTGCAGTACATGAAAGGGGAACTTTGATCCCTACTGTGAAGACCTGATGGAATCCTGGAGGTTAAAGCCTTCAGGAAGTTGGTGTTGCATGAGACTGACATTTTATTTGTATGCTAGATCACATTTTTGTGGTTATGACATGGTAAATTCTTATCTATTATCATCTAGTATCCATTATTAGTTCTGACTCAGAGCTCTAGAAACCCTTGGAATATCCTGAGTGAAGGAGAGAGGACAGTCCAATCACATCTTAGTGGCATTCAGTGACAGAGGGATTGGTTGCCAGATGAAGAAACCATGTGATATAAGTTTGATCTTTTGATTCTGAATTTCACAGAAGGTAGGGGCTTGATACTGGGTTTATCTAAATCAGAGCTGTTATAAGAACCCCTGATTTCATATTAGTTAGTCATAAGCTCAAGTTACAACCCAAACCTTGATTTTGGTCTCTTCCAGCAGAGTGGCATTGTGGGTCTGTGCCCCCATTCTGCACATCACATCCACTTTCAGGAAGTAGAGAGTGAACAAAATGTGAACCCACAAATAAAACCACAGGCCCATCCCACTGACCTACTTCCTCTAGTAGGCTCCACAGTCTTTCCAACAGCACCACCAGTTGGAGGCCAAGGTTCACAAATCTGAGCCTGTGGGAAACACTTCACATTTAAACCATGTGTAAGGAATCTAGACACAGTGACAAACACAATTCCTCCTGAGGGGTGGAGACAGGGGATTTGTTAGACTAGTAAGTCTCCTAGCCAAACTGGTGAACTTCAGCCTACTGAGAGATGCTGTCTCAACTAACAAAATGGACAGCAATTAAGGATATCTTTTGGCCTACACACCCACACACATGCACACACACATACACACACACACACACACACACACACACACACACACATACACACAGCATGTTTACATGCACCTGCACACACTGACCATGCATACACATGTCCATATGCATACATATACACTGACCATGCTCTCTCATACACACACATTCAAAACAGATTTTTTTTTAATGATTTCAGTATTCCTGGCCTTTAGCACACTCAGTAGATGTTTGGCATGCATCCATTTCTCTTCAAAGATATTCTTCCTTGCTGGGCGGTGGTGGCGCACGCCTTTAATCCCAGCACTCGGGAGGCAGAGCCAGGCGGATCTCTGTGAGTTCGAGGCCAGCCTGGGCTACCAAGTGAGTTCCAGGAAAGGCGCAAAGCTACACAGAGAAACCCTGTCTCGAAAAATCAAAAAAAAAAAAAAAAAAGATTGCTGTGGGATGGTCTGTATGTCAAACATGTTGCTTATTGGTCAATGAATAAAACACTGATTGGCCAGTGGTCAGGCAGGAAGAAGTATAGGCGGGACAAGGAGGAGAGAATTCTGGGAAGTGGAAGGCTGAGGAGTCACTGCCAGCCGCCACCATGACAAACAGCATGTGAAGATGCCGGTAAGCCACAAGCCATGTGGCAAGGTATAGATTTATAGAAATGGATTAATTTAAGATATAAGAACAGTTAGCAAGAAGCCTGCCACGGCCATACAGTTTGTAAACAATATAAGTCTCTGTGTTTACTTGGTTGGGTCTGAGTGGCTGTGGGAATGGCGGGTGAGAGAGATTTATCCTGACTGTGGGCCAGGCAGGAAAACTCTAGCTACAAAAGATATTCTTCCTTTTCTGTTCTTACTATTTGGTGGAGAGTTTACAGAAAATAAGATACCAAGAATTGTACCTTCAAAGAATCAGTAAATTACTAAGATGGTAGAATTAACTATGTATATTCTAGGAATAAATTTGGAGATTTTAAGTGATACTTTTAATTTATTTTTAAATGGGTATCAAATTTCTGTTGACTCAATGAGGGGAATATTTGTTTTATTTTAGTGTATGTTTCTTGATGTTTGGCACATGAAAAATATAAATGTGAGGGGCTGGGAGGATTGATTGGCAGAGAAGAGAGCATACTATGCGAGCATGTGGACCTATGTTCCAATCAGCACTACTCACAAAGCTGAGCATGACTGATAGGCCTGGAACTCCAGAATGGTATGGTGGGTAGAAAAGATGTGCACATGCTAGAAGCTTGCTGGCTGCAGTCTTGCTTAAATTTTGAGTGTCTAGTGAGAGACCCTCTTGTAAAGGACTAAGTCAGAGAGCAACAGAAACATCTGAGTCTTTCTTTGGCCTACAAGGTGATCCCAGTTAGTACAGGCAGATGACAGATCTTCCTGAGCCAAAATGCAACTAGCAATATGCACAAGTGTAACTTAGCAGTTAAATGATAGAAGAGGCTGAAACTAAAAATGAAGTAATGTTCCAATCTTATCTTCAACAACTAGAGTTCAGAAATCATCATTATCCTTCCAGTGATAAGAAAAGACTGGACAAACTGAGAATGAGTGACCTGGGTCCACTGAACAACTGACATTTTGGTACAAACTGTGGAGAAGCTATAAGTTACACAGACTCCCTGGTGCGCAGATGGGGAAAGACACTATAGGGATAGGGAAATTTTCAAGCTTGCAAGGCAGCTGACTACATCTACCTCACCCTTCTGACCTGAGGGAAAAGCCTGGCAGTTTAAAACACAGGCCCTGTAGACTTCTGTCTCCTGCCAGCAAGACTCCTGCTGATAGACTACCTCAACAAGTTCAAGGAGGGATCAGAACATGGCACACAACAGTTGTGGGCCAATCAGGCATCCTGGCTTTCTTCAAACTGACCAACTTAAATAAGAGGAGAAAGACTCTTAGAAGACTTAAAAATAAACGCAGCCCTTGAGAAAAGGTGGGGTTTTTCCTCTTGTCGAGTATTCCCTCTGCTTTTGGGGTCTTTTTCTCTGTGTGTCTACTGCATGTGTGTGTTTCCTCTCTTCAATAAATGCCTTTCTTCAAATGTTGATTCTGTCTGCTCTTGTTTGCTGTGTTTGAAAATTCTCCTCTGCTGCCCAGAGAGCTCAAGATTTTTTTCTAACTATTAATTCATTAACTGACAGAGAAAAGCAACCCATCA
>CABHPR010132282.1:0-44671 GCA_902168415.1 Peromyscus melanophrys | reverse complement strand
CTAGGCTGGCATCCATGGTCTCTTAGTGTCTGCATTACATCTGTCCAGGACCTTCTGTCTTTCAAAGTCTCCATTGAGAAATCGGGTGTTATTCTGATGGGTTTGCCTTTATAAGTCACTTGGCCTTTTTCCTTTGCTGCTCTTAATATTCTTTCTTTATTCTGTACATTTAGTTGTTTAATTATTATGTGGCAAGGGGACTTTTTGGGGGGGTCTAGTCTGTTTTGTGTTCTATAGGCTTCTTGTATCTTCATAGGCATTTCCTTCTTTAAGTTGGGAATGTTTTCTTCTATGATCTTGTTGAATATATTTTCTGTGCCTTTGAGTTAGTATTCTTCTCCTTCCTCTATCCCTATTATTCATAGGTTTGGTCTTTTCATGGTGTCCCAAATTTCTTGGACATTTTGGGTCATGACTTTGTTTACTTTAGTGTTTTCTTTGACTGATGAGTCTATTTCTTCTACTGTATCTTCAACGCCAGAGATCCTCTCTTCCATCTCTTGCATTCTGTTGGTTATACTTGCATCTGAAGTTCCTGATCATTTCCTCAGATTTTCTATTTCCAGCATTCCCTCTGTTTGTGTCTTCTTCATTTTTTCTATTTCTCTTTTCAGGTTTTGGACTGTTTCCTTCATCTGTTTTATTGCTTTTTCATGATTTTCTTTCAGGGATTTATTGTTTTCTTCTGCTTTATTTGTCCTTTCCTCTAGTTTTTTATAGCGTTCTTCCCATTTTTTGTCTTTTCCTCAATTTCATTTTTTATTTCTTCTATATAAGGCTCTAGCCTCTTCATGATGTTTTTCATAAGGTTGCTTTCTTCTGCTTCTTCCATTTTGTGATGTTCAGGTCTAGCTGTTAGAGGAGGGCTAGGTTCTGGTGATGGTGTATTGCTCTTTATTTTGTTGTATGTACTTCTGCCTTGACGTCTGCCCATCTCTTTGTGGATTCGTTCTTGGTCTTATCAGTGCTCTTGGTCCAGACAGAGCTGACAGATTCAGGAAGACTCTCTCTGGTCCAAATGGAAGCTCTCTTGTCACGATGGGAGCTCCGGGGCGGGATGGGAGCTGGGGGCTGATCTCTAAGTCTCAGGAAGTGGCTGGAGTCTCAGGCGGATGGGCGTGGGAGAAGGGCACAGAGATTGCAGGGTCTGGAGGGGGTCTTGGAGAAGGGGAACCTTCCCGGTGGGGGATGAGGGGATCCTGCCAGTTGGCCAGAACCTAGGGCCAAGTTGGGCAGGTCTTCCCCAGAATTACTGGTGCCCAGGGATGAGACCTAGGGGCAGGCCTCTCTGGGTATGAGCCCAGGCACTCACTTCTTGTTCAGATGGGAGCTCTGGGGCAGGATGGGAGCTGGAGGCTGGTCTCTAAGTCTCAGGAAGTGGCTGGGGTCTCTTGTCCTCTTGTCCAGATGGGAGGTCCAGGGCAGGATGGGAACTAGGGGCTGGTCTCTACATCTCAGGAAGTGGCTGGGGTCTCTTGTCCTCTTGTCCAGATGGGAGGTCCGGGGGCCCCCCTCTTGTTCTTTAATCAATTCAATACTCCTGCCATGTATGAAAAAGTAAGGTATGGACAAGAAAAGAAATCACCAAATGACACATAGCACACAGGTTATACAACCAGTTTCCGTTTAAGCACTATGACTCAGAAGCCTGAGCTCTTAGCCTTACGTTCATCACACAGTGTACCAAACAGATAAAGAACACAAAACAGCAAACTGCAGTGCAATTCCAAAGTCTACTGCAAAAGTTAAAACTTAAAATTTGTCAAGACTGTGAGGCCTGGAAGAATAATAAATGGTGCTTCACAGAATGGTCAGGAATTATGTAGAAAACATGAAAATTGATTCCTTTTCAATAGTCCCATTGTACATTTTTATTATACAAAGATATATAACAAGCACTCATATAGTCATTTTCCTAAATGTGTTTTGTCAAAACTCGCATATGACTATAATTCACATCCTGAATTTTCAGAGCTGGCAAAAAAAATGATGACTCCATGATGAATCTTCCAGTCCTGTTCCCTCTTTAGGAGGACCTCAAGAAAACACCTGTAGTAATGATGCAGTATTGAGGTACAAAAACAGGCTCTCCTCATGGAAGGAAAATGTAAGTAGAACACAGGAGGCTGTAAGGCAGGACCCTTACTTGCAATGATGCTTGCTGCTGTTTTAGTAAGAGACAAAAGACACAGTGATTGAGAGGCTATCCACACATGACAAGAAGTTTGCATAGTAGCTGTGCAAAGACATCGGGCTTTGCCACAGTTCATGGGAAGGAGCAAGAAGGCAGGATGGCTCCTTGTAATTCTTTTGTGTCTCTTGTTTACTACCTACCAGCTTTCTGGAAGTGATAGACCCATTCCCGTGTGCTTCCCAGTTGAGTGGACTGACAACTTCTGTGACCATGTGTGATCCTAGAATGTACACTCTTCTCTGTGGTTTGTCATTCAACTCAATCAGCAATGAAAGTCACTCATTAGAGTCTACAACTTACTGGCCTTTCCTGTGTAGTGTGGATCTGGAACCTACAAGTCTAGTGTCTGCTCTGCCTCAAGGGTAACATATGGTCCAAGAGGCAGGTGAGGATGGTAGAAACTGATACACTTCCTAATATTCATGTGAATTTTAAGAAATAAGTCTCTTAGCTCAACCAAACATTATTTAAAGTCAAGGGCACTAAGAAACGTCATTTAAGATATAATAGCATCCAAGGGGTGAAGTATGAAGAAAATAATACATATATGCACATAATATACATGCACAATATGAGTGTTTATCATACACGTAGAGAATACATATAACCCCCTTTCAAGTCATAAAACACTGTTATAAATATAAGCTAATCATAGCCAGTGAATTTTCGGAAATGTGACTCTAAAATATTTATTTCTTGAACCGGTTTTCCACTAATGGTAAACTAGAGTTGTTCAGCCCAACCTACGGGAAAAAGAGAAGAAACAGTATAAAAGGGAAGTAGAGCAGTAGCAACCCTATGTGGGCCAGCTCACTGGCCAGGGGCTAGGCAGCAGGTGGGCTGTGATGGAGGCTGAAGAGAAGGGTATCCCTGAAGGTGGACAGAGCAAAATACCTGGAGCCTCTCTGAAGCAGACAGCAACTGTTTGCCCAGGAAGGCAAACATTTCATAGTTTATGGATTTAAGTGCCAATTATTCCAATTACTTGATCATTCTGATAATGCCTATAGACGCTAAGGAGTTAGGAGAAGTATCCAAATATGAGAAATGAACATGAACTGATCTAAAAAAGAAAAAAGAAAAATACAAAAAATAAGCAAAAGCTAACGGATATGGAAACCTCTGCCCCTTCAGTATACCAGTGGTGCTGAGCATCCACCTTTGGACAGTAAGAGAGCCAGGGAAGCAATGTCAGATTAAATGATCAGATGAGTTATTCCACCACTTCCTTCCCTGATTGGAGTGCATTGACAGTTATATCCCTTTGTCAGGAGAAAAAAATGTGTACTTATTATATCTGATTTTTAATACATATTTTAGATGAGCAGCAAATTCAAATTTTCTCTTGTATATTTTTGGTAGTTTATTAATATTTTCTCTTAGCCACAGAATGCATAGAATTTCATTTTAATTAGTAAAATGTAATGCAATTACTATTTCCTTTCCTGACAATCTATTCCCACCTCTCTTCTTGTACAGTCCAACTTGATATTTGACATTCACATTCACCTCTAATACCTTCCTTCTTGCCCTTCCAGCCTCCTTCAAGTACGAAGCAATCAATCCCTTAAATTATAGTGGCAGGAATAATGTATAACTAGATGCTTAGCCATTTCCCCAGATTTAGAAATTCAGAACCTGATTGAACGTGATGCCAGGTATCTGCATTCCTAATTTGATGTTCTCAGAAGTAGCCCTTCCTGACAACTGGCAAGACTATCTTGCTCTGACAGTCTGACCCTTACACTCCAATTAAATATAAAAACAGATCTGAATCTTCTTCAGCCCGTCCCAGTGTCAAGGCTAGTATAACTTCTCTGTCATGTGAAGCTCTTTAAATCAGCCTGCCAAGGAAATATGATTGTAGTACAGATTTTTAACATTCAGAGATATTCACTCCCCTTTCACTTACAAGGATTTTGAGGGTCAAAGCTATGCATTTTTATTAGATATTTTATTATCTTTCAACCTTTGTGAAGATCAATGTATTAGAATGGAGGGAAAAAAACGTTTTTCTCCTTCAGTGCCAAAGTGAATTGGTATAAGGAAACTACTAATGAGGATTTTTTTATTACTTATTGAAAGTTCCCAGTTGACAAAATGAAAAATTGTTATGGAGAAGATGTATATGATGTTTAAATTCCATAATACTTTTGAAAACTAAGCATCTGGTTGAAATAGATGAGCTTTTAGAAAAAGGATAGAAGTGGAGAGTTCTGAATTTTCTTTCAAACATGATGTTTCCAAGAAAAGCTGCAGCATGTTTTGACAAAAAAAAAAAAATTAAATCCTAAGAACTCTGACTTGTAAATCTAAGCACAGAGACAAACTTTTAGAGTTACATGTTTCCATCTATCTCAAATGAAATAGACCTCTTACCGAGTGTCTGAAGGTGAGGACTTGTAGTCTTTTTCTGTAGTGTGATAGACCCAGCTCCAGGCTGTTCTCTTTGTCCTCACTCAGTGCTTGTAGTTCAGAAGGTGGTAGGCTTAGCACTCTGTCTTCAACACCCATGGGTTGATTGAACTACTTTCTCTTCTTTTTTAAAACAAGCTACATCACATAAATCCCATCATTTAACAAAGAGAACCCATAAGACACCTAGGATTATCTTTTAAAACAAACACCTAATTTTGCTTTAAAAAGACAAATTTGATAGATGTAAGCTATCTTCCTAGTTTTATCACTGATAGTCATAGTTTAGGGTTTTTTTCACTATGCAGATACCTAAGAGAAACATTTATTTTGGCTCTTGGACTCAGAGGTTACAGTCTGTAGTGTGCTGGCTGAATTATTTCAGGCCTAAGGTGAGGCAAAGCATCATAGGAGGGAACATGTAGTAAGGCAAAATTTCTCACTCATGGTAGTCAAGACAGAGAATGAAGAAAGGAAGCAGACAAAGCAAACTATAGTTTCTGAAGATGTGATCTTGTTGCATGGAGACAGTGTTAATATCACAGATGCATGGATGGAGACAGTGTTGGTATCACAGATGCATGCATGGAGACAGTATTAATATCACAGCTGCATGGATGGAGACAGTGTTGGTATCACAGATACATGGATGGAGACAGCATTGGTATTACAGATGCATAGATGGAGACAGATGGATATCCAGGACTCACTGGGCAGTCAGCCTAGCCTATTTGATTCCAGACCAGGGAGATACCCTGTCTCAAAAAAAAAAAAAGGCGGAGGGGGGGGAGGCAAAGGAAAGAAGAAACATTGTAATTAAAATACAATCTCAAAACTAAACAACAAAAGGCAGCAAAGCCAACCAAGGTGGGGGCTGAAGAAATGGATCAGTGGTTAAAGCTTGTATTACTCTTCCAGAGGACCCTACAAAGAGGGACTCACGACTCCAAGGGGATCCTGTGCCTTGGCCCCGGTAGATGCCTGTACTCATATGCACGTGCACACAGAATGACACACACTCCGACACATGATTCAGTTGGTTTTAAGGTGGGCAGAGCGTAAGGAACAACAACCAAGACTAATCTGTACCCCTGAGCACACCTGCGCATGGTTCTTCCCCCTTTCTGAGAGATACTTGGGAAAAGGGCAGAATCATTTAGTGCTGATGAAAGAGAGACACTGAAGTACTGACTGATGTCAGGCAAAGAGCATCCAGTCCCCAGAAAGCACTTCTGACAGCCATGCTAATGTACCACAACACTGACACGAGGTTCCCTCTAGATTCCAAGAAGCAGCAATTTTGGAAGAGCTTGTCAATAATGCAAAACTGGGCCAAAGGATCCTGATTTTTCACCTGCTTGCAAATGTCTAACTGAGCTTAACTGGGGGTGACTGAGCTCAGAGCAGTAAAAAAAGGATTGGGGGGGGGGGGTGGGCGGCTTTCCTGGAATGTGACTTTCAAAAGTAGCTTATCTTATTTTTTTAATTTTTTTATTATGTTTATTTTTCTACAAGTATATTTTTTCCTTCCTGAATTCTCAGGGCTCTCCTTTAAGTTCAGTTCTGTTTACCAGACAGATCTGAGAACAAGGTTAATGCTGTGAAAGATGTTTACTCAGGACAGTAACCTGACAAGCACAGGAGGAACTGACAGATCGTACAAAGCCCTCCAACCACCCGACTGGAACATCACCAGGGACCAAAAGAGAAACAGCAAACGTTATCAAGCAAATGATCTTGCTTTGTGCTTAAGTAAAGGATGGAGCCAGTGGTAGCCATAACTGCTCATTTGGGTTTGCTGAATGCTGCCACAGTCTGACCTTGAGTCCATTTCTCTAGAGTGTGACCCATGTGTCTTCCTCGTCCCTGGGCAAATTTGTTGTCAAGAGGAAACTAAGAAATTGCACCTATAGAATTTCATAGCTGAGAACACAGCGAAAACAACCACACTGAGTGAATTTTCTTTCTTTCACCTACTACTTGTCAATATACAAAAAAAAAAAAGCAAACCAAAATGTTTAATACAAAAACCATTATAAATAAGTATGAAGAGATGCTTTTTTAAATCATAACAGAATTAATTTTAGATATCTATATGAAAGGTTTCTAGTCAAATTAGCAGGACCTTGGCAGTGTGGTGGCTAAGTGTATTCATGAAACTGACTGACCCTAAGCATACCTAGATAATTGGTAAAACATTGTTTCTGATGTGAAAATATAGTACCAAAAGAAAATGTCATTCAACCAACTAAATTAAGAAAATTCACACTCACCAAAGTGGGCAGTTATCATCCAATCCATTTAAGAACTGGGTATAACCAAACAGTGAAGAAAGTTGAATTACTGTAGCTGAAGTTCTATCCAGTCCTGCCTGGCCCACAGTCAGGACAAATCTCTCTCACCCACCAGTCCCACAGCCGCTAAGACCCAACCAAGTAAACACACAGAGTCTTATATTATTTACAAACTGTATGGCAGGCTTCTTGCTAACTGTACTTATATCTTAAATTAACCCATTTCTATTAATCTATAAGTTGCCACATAGCTCATGGCTTACTGGTATCTTAACATCTGCTTCTAATCGTGGTAGCTGGCAGCGTCTCCTGACTCAGCCTTCCTGTTCCCAGAATTCTCTTCTCTGCTTGTCCCGCCTATACTTCCTGCCTGGCTACTGGCCAATCAGCATTTTATTTATACAGAATGATATTCACAGCAAATTATGCCTATCACATCCTTTTTCGTCTGTCCTCCAATATCAGAGCTCCTAGCTCTTGGGTATTCAGACCTGAACCGAAACATCAGCTGCTTCCTAACCTCTATCCCTCCACCCCTGTCCTCAGGACTTTGGCGTCACCCTTAGAGTTATACCTTGGGCTTTCTAGGTTGTCAGTGCCTCCTCTCAGGCTTAGTTATGCCACTGGCTTCCCTCATTCTTCATGGTGCTGGTGACCTCAGCATGGAACTCCATGGCCCAGATCACATGAGTGCTTCTCCATAGCAAATCTCCTCTTACATGTCAATATAACTACTTGTTGAATTCCTTTTCCTGGAGATTTACTCTGATATATAAACACGAAGTATAAATAAATGATGATTCTACTGTATGTATATAAATGGAAATATAATACTGTGTATAAATGGTGGTCCTTAAAAGAGAATTTTCCAAACTTAATGCCGAACTTTGGACTCTTGGGTTTAGATTGCACTCAGCAGAATAAATGTCACCACACTCTTCTCTGTAAAATGGACAGTCTCTAATGTGAACAATAAGTAAGCCTTTAATGTGTAAAGATTTGATGTTATATGATTGCTATAGAAATATGAAATAATATCACCAGCTTCTTAAACTCGCCAAGACTTTCCTATTTCTAGCCATCCCTCACCATCCCTAATCTACAACCAAAGTAATCCAAAAAATTACCAAAACCAAGTAAAAACCAGGATTTCATCATCCCTATGCATAAAGGTTTTTAATGGCTTACTATTAGCTCAAAATGTGGTTCAAGTTCTTAGAATGACTTAGGAAGCCCTCATTGACTTTCCCCTACCTGCTTGTCTTATCCCATCTGTCTCCATCCACCTGTCCCACACTGTTTTATCCAGTTGCACTCCACTTAGCTCAGCAAACTCTAACCACATCATGCTTTCTTCTCTCTCTTCCAGAACATATTTCCACAGTGCTATGCCTGATCCTCTCCTTATCTACAATTCATTTACAATCTATCTTACATAGAGTCCTAATTATCTAGCTCTCATAATCTCTTGGAAGCCCTCACTCACTCAGTCTCCACAATCATTGTGCCTTTCGTTATCCATAGCATCATTTACCATATGTCATTCATTACCCGTTAGATAAGTATACTATTGTTGCTTCATGCTGCATCTTCAACATTCATTTAACTAGTATTAATTGAACAGCTATTTATGATCAGGCTCATTCTTTTTTTTTGATTTAAAAAAAATTTATTCATTTTACATAGCAACCACAGATCCCCCTCTCATCTCTCCTCCTGCTCCCCCACAACCTACCTCCTATCCCCTCCTCCAAAAGAGTAAGTCCTCCCATGGGGGACAGGAAAGCCAGTCAGGCTTATTCTTAAGTGAAAAGGAAATGTCAAAGAACCAAGGAACAAGGTCTCTTCCTGAACACACAATTAGTAATTGTTTGCACAAACATAGTGAAAGGTAACAGGCGAGCGGAGGACCAGAACAAAAAGAATGAACAAGAAAAAGAATACAGAGGACAATGGGAAATATGGAGAGACACTCAAGGCAAAGAAGGGCTTCACAACAGAGGCAATGTGTGCAACTGGCAAGAAAAGTGTGATTAGAAAGACGGAGGCTAGAGCATCTCTTTAAGGAAAACAGCAAATTCAAAGGAACAGCAGGGTGGAACAGCACCCTGTATCCAAGGAGTTTCAATTCTTCTAAATTACTCCTACTTAGAGTCCAAAGAAGGCGGCTCAGGCTTGAAACCTGAGACATCAGCATCTTGGGTAGCCTAAGAAAGTGCCTGAAATATCTGGACTGTTAAAAAGAAGAAGAAAAAAAAAACTCATATCTGGATGGGCTTTCTTTTATTTGAAGCTATCCTTTGCCTTTGGCTTGTGATAACATTTAAAGACGATATAACCTCTTTCTTGCTTCATTCTGCTCACAGGCAAGTACATTCAGATCCTGTCATACCATGCCATTCAGCACTCCAGCAGTGTCCTCCAGAGCCATCTGCTGTCCATGAGAACAAGGCTTCAGAACCCAAACGATATACTTAAACCAGAGCAAAACAAGCTGGAGGCTCATTTCAAGAAGCATTGCTTTCCCAAAATGTATTCACTGGGAAAATCTGCTGTAAAATAGTGAATATTTTATGCAAGTAAAATTAGACCTTCCAACCTGCTCGGCATGACGCATGATTGCACACGCGTACCGCAGGTGATTCTGCCAGAATTGAAGCAATTTCATTTTTTTTTATTAGACATTTAGTCAAAAGGTCAAAAAGAAGATTGAGTCCCTGGTATTCCTTTACATTTTAAAAAAATTGGATTATTTACACCACATTCTCCCACAAGATGCCCATCTTTAAGCCACAAGAAATAAAATTAGGATGAACGAGAAAGAAAGAAAGAAAGAAAGGAAGAAAGAAAGAAAGAAAGAAAGAAAGAAAGAAAGAAAGAAAGAAAGAAAACCAAATCATGTATAATTTTGCACATAGAAATAGCAGATACAACCAAAATAGTAAAATTCTGGGAACGCATTCCAAATGAAGAGAGCATCGTGCAATCCCAGTGCTTACTATTCCAAATGGTTAATCAAGTTGCTGGTCTCTCAGACTTCAAGCCATCCCTTCCATCCTTGGACTCTAAATTGGAGCCGTTTCAGAAATGTGGTAGCTCCTTGGACACTTGGTACTCTTCTACCTGCGGTCTCTCCAAGCTTGCTATTTCTCCGAAGCAATGGCCCACGCTTCCTCTTTTATAATCACTTTCCTACTTTTCTTCCCAACGCTACAGATCCACTCTGTTTCTGTTTCGATGGCCCCCTCCCTCTCCTCACAGTCATCCAAACTGCTCATCCCTCCTTTTCTGCTGCTCAGTGAAGTTGCCAGAGACTTTGGTACTGTTAGTACTTGCTTACATCAGTGTCTCTCTTACCTTAATGTGATCTCACTAGAGGAATGTCTTCTTTATAACTCTCACTTGGTATGAGAGATGTGTTCAAAAAATATTTGTTCAAAGAAACACTAAGAGAATGAGTGAATGAATGAATGAATGAATGAATGAATGCCACCAGTGGCCTTCAGTGCTCCCACTGGTTTTGCACTTTATAAACTGAAAATTCAGACTTGAAAATGTCCCCTTCTCTTTTTCTTATTGATGGCCAAGTACATGGTGACTAGTAAGACAACACTGAAAAGGAAAATTTTTCATTCTGAATCATTTACCTTACTCATCCCATCCAGTTCCCAACTTAGTGCAGACACCTGATTGGTGTAGCTCCAGTAGCCTTCAACCTGTGGACTCAAAGGACCTTTCTGCCTCTGCCTCCCAAGTGGTTGTAACTGTAGGTATGAAATGTAAAACTTAGGAACTGTTTGAGCTACAGTCAGCTATGTGCAACTGAAACTGTAGGAAGTGAAATCGTGAGTGGATGGGACACCATCAAGTAGAATACAGAGGGTGTGTGCTTTCGAGTGCCAATCCGGTGAAGCTGATGGGTTACAGGTTGGAGTAAGAGAACCCACTATATTAGTTACAAACAACTGGCTCCTCAAAGGATCATCGATTCGCTTTGCATAACAAAAAAAAGTTAAAAGGAAAACTTGTAATAATTGAATAAACACAGGAGTAGATGCTCTCAACTCTGAACCTAATGATTATAAACTGTGCTCAATGTTTAAACACATTAAAATTTCTGGCATTTTTAACAATCCTCTTAGTGAAAGACTACCTCTAAAATAGGATCAGCTGTATTAAACTTTTTTATATATATACAGACATTTAAGTTTTGGACTCTGTGGGATGTGAGTTCCTAGCCTGTCCTCACAGAGTACTGCTTTTTAAGTGTCAAGGAAGCTGGACTCCTGAGTGCTCAGCATTCTGAGCAGCTGGACCTAAACTGATAGCTTCTGAAGATTCCATCATGCTGTCTCCTCTCTCCTCAGATTACCCTCTCTCACAACTAGTAATTTGAGGTCACAGCTTCACTCTGAACTGGTGTATCAAAACATCACAAACAACAAAGGCCTTGCTTCTCCAATATGCTCAAAGCACCAGGCTCTCTCAAGACACTCTGTGTAAAGTTCCTGTGGGCACAAGAGGAAACAGCCCAGTTTAGCAGGAGCCTTAGACAGGAGGGAAGGCTACTCTTTCTGTTTAACTCACTGTAGAATGACACTTATTAACAAATCATAGCATATTAGACCTTCACGAAGTCGACGAGACCACCCGGTCCAAAGCCAGCAGCGTATAGTAACACCTAGCATCTGTCCAGAGTCAGAAGAAATTAGGGACAAAAGAGGACTGCAAAGTCAGGTAGCCAGCTGGCTTCACAGCTGCCTTCTCTCCACATCGTCAATTTCTCCAGTGGACACGAGTATTTACAACCCTGAATCCCTTCCCTTCAGAAACTAGGTATGCTCAATAGCCTTTTTGAAATTTTGTTTCAAACAGGACTTACAAATAACACTAGAATAGATATAGGTTTGCCTCACTTTTTCCAATTTATTATCCTAATAACAGGATCTAAAGGCTTTCCAAAAGTGACATCCAACCATGAATAGAGATGGATGGGAGAAGAGCTCTCAGAAAAACAGAACTAGCAAATGTGATATATGCAAATAATTGTATCATGATTAATCCCCTTAAGTATTAGATTTCTCAATTTTAATGGTAGCAAATGACCTTAAATAACTCATCTTTCTCTTTTTAATTTATGTGGTACGTTTTAAGCCATCGCTTCCATGTTGATTTCCACAGGGTTACCACATAGACCACAGGTTTTTATTTCTTTAATGTACCTCGGAGTTTTGCCTGCGTGTATGTCTTTATGCGGGTGTCAGATCCCCTGGAACTGGAGTTACACACGGTTGTGAACTGCTATGTGGGTGCTGGGGATTGAACCCAGGATCTTTGGAAGAGCAGCCAGTGCTCTTAATCACTTGAGCCATCTCTCCAGCCACTGACCACAGGTTTTTAAAACTCCATTAAGAGGAGAAGAAGACTGTGTTGCCTAGTCTTCTACAAAGAGGAAGGAGGGGAGAGAGAGGGAGAGAAGGAAGGAGGAAGAGAAAGAAAGAAGAGGAGGCCATTAAGAAAAAATGCTGTCCAGAAAAGACCGAGAATATTTATTTAACTATCTTTTTATCATCTATCCTGTTGGTATCTTATCATAAATCTATTTGCAAAGCAATAACAAGGGATAGCTTATTAAAAAACAACAACAACAACTTGCCCACGTGCATGTGGCCAGCAGTGTTGAAGTTATCTGTGCTGAGATACAATGGCAATCCTCATAATAACTGTTGTGTTTAATTCTCCATGTTACCGTAGCATTGTGTCCTGCATTATCTACTTTCTAACATAGAACAGAAAATCTAATTTAACACATGTCTTCCAGAATAGTGTTATTCACTGAATGATGTAGCACCTATGTTTGCATTGAAAGAGAGTACTGGGCAATAGATGGCAATGAATTATTTTCCAGAACAACTTAGGAGGAAGTAGGTTAAAAGGATCCTAGTTTCTGGAACTTTTAATGGTGTGATAAACACTATTTTATTAAAGGAAACAAAAATTTTGCATTCGCTCGGCTGCTTATTACATTTAGACAGTGAATGAAAATGTGGTGTAATCCCAGGTCTATAGCATGAGAAAAGGACAAGAAACCCTCTCCACACTTAAAAATTGTTTTAGCAAGTGGGAAACAAAGCTGATGATTTGGTTCTTCCTGTTTATCTGAAATCATTCTAGTCTGTCCCTATCTTTCATGAGAAATGCATTTGAATATGCTTCAAAAGTACATAATTATTTCAACGTCAAAGCAGAGAAGGTGGGCTGGCGCTAGAATGAAGGAGCACAGCAATACTGACAGTATTCCTGGGTGAGAGGGCGCAATGATGGGATTCTAGAGCATCCGCCCCACCTCACCCCTCCCCTCTCTACTCCACCCCCCCCATTTCCTATTCCACTAGTCTACAGAGGGCTAAATTCACTTGAAAATAAGAACCGTTTAGTCATGGAAAAACTAAGCTTGTCTTAGCACAAGGCCAAACTGTTGATCGCTCTGAGTTCATAAAATAGCATACCATGAGACCTCAGAGATGACCGTAACAGAAGTCCTTGGCATAAATACTAGAAGTCTGGCACAAAGGACAAGTATTTCCAAGACTATTTTTACACATTTGTAACATAAAGCAATACCGTTTGCCATAGATTTCTGCAGTGTTTATCTCATTAAAAATTTTTACCTTCTTTGTCTTTTTGTGATGCTGTGACACTACACCAAATACTGGGTAATTATAAAGAGCGGAGGTTTATTTCTTACAGTTCGAAAGCCAGGGAACTCTAAGGGTGAAGAGTCTGTGTCTGGCAAGGGCTTTCTCCCTGCAATGTCAGCCTGAGCCAGGGGACAAGAGAGGTGGTATGTGGACTTTCCTGTACAAGTCAGGGAAAGGATAGAGATGGGACAAGCCAAACCCACTCCAGTGATAGGTAACCCATTCCACGCTAATAGCATTCATTCATTCCTGAAGGATGCTTATAACCAAATCAGCTTTTAAGTTCCCTGCCATCACTAGACAAGAGTTTAGCTTTCAACTTCGAAATTTTGGATAACAAACTCGAGTAACGATGGATATTAAGAACCAATGACGTTTGAAAACTTAACAAGCCCGTCTCATAGTAGAAGAGTTGTCACTAAAACCTGGAGAGGGTGGGCAGAGAAAATGAGGATAAATAAAGGGTACCAAAGCAGAAAGAAGAAATTTATCTGTGTTTTCATAGCACAGTAGGATAATTATTAGTTACAACAATCTACTGTATATTTCCCAAAGACATGAAGAGTGTGAATTCTCAATACATACAAATGATTAACATTTGAAGGAGATAGAAGTATTTGAGTTGATTCTTCCATAGTCTACACCTGTACTGAATTATCATAATATATACTTCATAAAATATACAACTATTATGTCTCAACCAAAAAAACAATAATATTTTTTAATTCCATATCAAAAAGAGTCTTTGCTTAGAGCAAGATGTCTTAATCTGGCATCTGTGAATCAAATGATTTTTATGCAAAATCATGTGTTTATGTGAACAGGTATATTCTGGTGACATTGTGAAGGAAGATGCTGAGGAGCTTGCCCAGTGTCCCAGGACCTCACAAAGAGAATACTAGGGAAGGGCAAGGAGTGTGGACAATCATTACCAGCTGGTTAAGCTACAAGGAGGGATCTTTCCAGCCAGGATTCAAACACGGATGCTGTTCTTTGATAACAGAATTTTACTTGTGACATAGTGAGATGAGTAAGGTATATCCTCAGGTTTAAGGGGCATTTTTAGGACAATATCAAGATTTTAGGCACAGGATCTAGTTATGTATATTTTCTCAAATTGGCCAAAACAAGGCTAATTACCTAATTATTGAAAATGGATCAGATTCTGTCAATTAGCAGAACTGTCTTGATGCCTTGAGATGTGTGTGTGTGTGTGTGTGTGTGTGTGTGTGTGTGTGTGTGTGTGTGCACTTTTCTGGTGATCATATTCAGGACCTTGTACATCTTAAGCCAGTATCCTTCCATTAAACTGCATTCTCAGCCCTTAGATTTTTTTATTTAATTAAAATATAATCATATCATTTCTCCTCCCCTTCTCCACTTCCTCCTCCTCCCATATCCAAACCCCCCTCAAATTGATAGATAACCTCCTCTTCTTTAACCATTGTTGTTACAGAAATATAAATGAATCAGCATATAAATATAACCTGTCTAGTCTGATCAGGGTTGCTTGTGTGTTTCTAGGGTTAATGACTCATTATTTATTGGATAACTAACCAGGAATCATCCCAGTCGTTAATTGCCTGTAACTCTTTATCTAGTGGTGGGAACACGTGATATTTGCTATGTCTATGTTGGGACATCACCTGTTGCTGTTGTTTGGTTTTGTTTAGACAACCCTTCTGTGGCACTTCCATGGCTATAGCTTCCCTGTCATAGCTCAAGGCACACTCTCACAGCAGCCTTCCTGGTCCTCTGGCTCTTACAGTCATTCCGTCCCTCTTCCACGATATCCCCTGACCTGTGCGTGTAGGAGTTGTGTTGTGTACCTATCAATTGAGGCTGGGCATCCCACAGTTGTTATTGTGCATTTTGACTTGTTGTCTTTCTCTATATGGTCTCCATCTGTTGCAAAGAAATGCTAATTTGATGAGGGATGAGATCTACACTTATCTGTGGATATACAAGTAAGTCTTTAGAATGAAGTTAGAATTATACTGGTTTAGGAGAATGGTTGTAAAAGACCCTCTTTTAAGAACCATGGCCTCACTAGCCATGTGTAGTTGGTAGGGAGGGTCTTGCTCCATAGTTCAAATCGGTCTTGAACTCAGTATGTAACCCAGACTGATCTCAAAATAGTGATACTCCTTTTGTCTCCCAAATGCTTGTAACAGTGGTATACCCTACACCTGACTGTGCCTCTGGCTTTTTACAAACTTTAAAAAGGTCACACTTAGCCAGGCAGTAGTGGTGCCTAACTTTAGTCCCAGTACTCAGGAAGCAGAGGCAGGTGGATGGATCTCTGTGAGTTCTTGGCCTGTCTTATCTGTAAAGTGAGTTCCAGGACAGCCAGAGATGTTACACAGAGAAATTTATCTCAAAAGACCACATACACACACACACACACACACACACACACACACACACACACAAAGTAGGTCACACCTGAGCCTAGACACTACGAAAGATGACTTCAGGTACTCCATAATGAATTATGATAGTTAACATGTATTTTTGCTCATATTCACCCCAGCTCCTCTCTCCTGTCCACTGGCTCCTTTCTTCCCAAATAATATCTTCTACTTTTAAATATCAAAGACGGGCAGACAGATAGTAGGTAGGTAGGTAGGTTGGTTGGTAGGTAGACAGATAGATAGATAGATAGATAGATAGATAGATAGATAGATAGATAGATAGATTCTATATATAAGAGAAAAATGTATTCAACTTTCTAAATCTAGCTTAGTTTGCTTAACATGATGATCTCCAATTCCATCCATTTTCTTGCAAATAACATAATTTTGCACTTCATTACTGAATCAAGTCCATGGTGTACAAATGCCATATTTCATTCATCTGTTGATGAGAACCTAGGCAGGTTCTGTAACTGGGCTATTGTGAATAGTGGCCCAATAAGCATGAATGTGAAAGAATCTCTCTAACTTAGACTCCTCGAGGTATATAACTACAGGCACTATAGCTAGATCACAGGGTAGCTCATTTTAATTCGTTTGCTAGTTTGTTTTTACTGCTTTCCATAGGGAATGGATTTACTTTCCCACCAGCACTGAATAAGGGTTCCTTCTCCTATCCCTCTCATCTTGCCTAGCGTTTGTTGCTTGCTTTCTTGATGATAGCCATTCCGACTGTGGTGAGATAGAACCTCTTTGTAATTTTGATTGACCTTTTCCTGATAGCTAAAATGATAAACACTTTTCCATACATTTCCTTGGTGTTTGTCTATTCCATAACTCTTATCTCTTAAAGTTTTAGGCCTTCAGAAGTAGGCTCTATAAGAAAAATGTCTCCAAAGAGCTTATTGTCCACTCAAAACCTTTTTCCTTTGGGCCAAACATCAAATCCAGAGAATGAAAAAAAAGAGGATTTTTGTCAAATGTCTCTGCTTTCTCTGGATCATTTCTTTTGTTAGAGTTCAGTATTGTCTTTGTAATTTTACTACCTATCTATTGATTGGCCAGTCCCCCAGAGACAATAGGGCTACATTCTAAAATTTAAATGTGAAACAGATCTGCAATACAGCTGCACTGTGAGGTGCTGGGTATGCACAGATAAACAAGTATGCAGAGCTCCCCATTCTGTGTTCGGCACCTTTATATCTGCAACCCACTACCTACTTGGTGGGTAACGAGCTTTGAATATCATTTAGAAAAACAGAGTGAAAGCTTCGCTAGCAATGGTTTCAGTAGCATATATGTCTCTGACTTCCTGTTCTTCCTTTGTTCCCTGGCGATTAAGCTTGCTGTGTAAGAGAGGAATTAGTAATGAAGGCGCTTCTGAATCCCAGTTCGTCCCTTTGATTAGCATCTTTTCTTCTAACATATGGTGAAACAACGAGCAATGATTGTGGTTTCAGATCTAAAGAATTATCCTGTTTGTTCATTCCTGGAACCTGAAGCAAGCATCTGGTGGTTAGAGCTTCCAGAAATAACAGAAAGAAATGAAAGAAGACAAAAAGCACCTTAGCGCCCATGGGTGAAAACGTGCGGCCAAGATTAAGCCACAGTTTAAGTTAGTTCATCCTATTCAAGGGAAGAGAACCTGGGGAGGTGGCTCCATGGAACTCAGAGGACCTGAGTTCCAATTCCCAGCCTGCACATAAAGCGGAGTAAGGCAGCATACATCTGTAATCCAAACACACCTGCAATGAGATGGGAGATGGAGACAGGAGAAACCCCAGAAGCTTGGGGGCCAGTTGGCTGGCTGCGCATCGACAAACAATAAAGAGAGTCTGCCTTAAACGAGTTAGAAGATGAGGGCTGGTACCTGTGGCTGTTCTCTGACCTCCATGTGTGTGCCACACACATGTGCTATGACACATGAGCACCCTCACTCACACACACATAAGCATGCACACACATACACACTACACATGAATACAAAAAATAACTAGACCTCTACTTCCTTTTGTGTAGGAAATAGAAACCATGCCCTAGGCTGAAGGGTCTCTCCCTTTTGCCTAATCTTACAAATAGAAATAAGCTATATCTAGTATTCCTTATCAGAAAAAAAAAATGTGCTTTGAATATTTCCTTATCTCTATCACATGTGAGCTCAGAAGCATCCCAGTTTCCACCCACTATTAGATTCATGCATTTCGTTACTTAAAATTATATTTTCTACATTAAACGTCTGTCCCATTTTTTTCATATTTTATTTTAAGATTATTCTGGCTCACACTTTCCATTTCCAGACAACACTGGGCAAAGAATTTCAAATAAAGATATGCTGTTCGTTTTGTGGTGGCATTCATTTGAACAAGTATTGAAAAGGGTTCTTTTTTTTTTTTTAATTGGGGTAGTATAATAATTAGTTTGCTGGATTTGCCATGAGAAAATACCCCAACTGGGTGTCCTAAACACAAGAATTTTTTTCTTTGTAGTTCTGGAGTTCAATACCAAGGTGTCAGCAATTCTGGCTCTTCTGGAAGCTTCTCTGGCTCATAGACAGCTGGCTGCTTCCTGAGGGTGTCCTCACATGGCCTTCTCTCTGTGCCTGCAGATTCTTTGCGGTCTCTTCATCCTCCTGTAGGACACCAGTTATACTGGGTTACCCCCGATGACTTGATTTCACATGCATTACCTTCTCTTTAAATTCCTCTTGAGAGTCACCCTGTGGGTTAGGGCTTCAACTCAGGAATTTGGAGTAAGCACAGTTCGCAACAGGTAGCAATGCAGCTTGTCCAATGTTTTTAATATCTTCCCTTTGGGAAGAAAAGAAAATCTCAAGAAGGAACATGATAGAATTCACATTTACATGTGAAAGTTGTTTGAAATACAAATTTATATGCATATGTGAATCATTTGAATAAGGATATCATTTACAAGTCAATGGGTAAATGAACACAAAGTCATCATTAGCTGCTGTTTTGCACTACCCCTAGAACACACTAAGACTTAACAAACACAGAGACAAGTAGGTAATACCAGCTTCCTGGGAGTATCACTTAATGTTCAATGACAGCATTTACAACATCTTATTTTTAGTGCATTTGACTAGGGTTTTCCAAATGTCACAAATCAAAATACAGAATGCATATTTAAAGTATAGTTGAATAATGGTGATTGGTTTATTGATTTATGATAAATGCCAGTCTTGTTTGATAGTAGGGACACACTTTTCAAAAGAAAAAAGAAAAAGCTCCTCCATGGAGTATATATAACCTAAAAAAAATTATTTGCTATTTATCTAGAATTCCAATTTAACTATGGGTTCTATGGGGTTTGTTGTTTGGTTGGTTGTTTTTCTGGCAAATTTACATTAGATTAAAGATTGAATCTTTTGGGGGTATGGGATATATGTGGAGAAGGGTTCATCAGTTAAGAATGCTTGCTGCTCTTTCAGAGGATCAACATTCAATTCCCAGCATCCATTTCTGGCCACTCACAACCATCTGTAACTTCAGCTCTAGGGTACCAGAAACTCTCAACTGGCCTCCACGTCACCTTCACACACATGGCACACATAGAACACACACACACACACACACACACACACAAAAACAATTTTAAGGGAAAAAAGATGACTCTGCCAGGCGGTAGTGGTTAATCCCAGCACTTGGGAGGCAGAGCCAGGTGGATCTCTGTGAGTTCGAGGCCAGCCTGGGCTACAGAGTGAGTTCCAGGAAAGGCACAAAGCTACACAGAGAAACCCTGTCTCGAAAAACAACAACAAAAAAAAGAAGAAGAAGAAGAAGAAGAAGAAGAGGAGGAGGAGGAGGAGGAGGAGGAGGAGGAGGAGGAGGAGGAGGAGGAGGAGGAGGAGGAGGATTCTCCCTCTCCCGCCTCCACACCCAATTAAATTGCTTTAACTAACTTCATAAATGTGATTTTCTGATCTTTGTTCGATGGTTTTTAAAAGACCTTTGCCCTAAAGCACAGAAAACCAGGCTCAGGCTCCTGTCCAAACTGTTACATGATATATGAGTATAATATACCACGTTAAATATTAAAATTAGTTACGTACCCAGCTCTCCAGCTGAAGTATTTACGCTTCTCTAACAACACCCCAGCATGCCGTCTGTATGATTGCACTAGTAGGCTTCAGATACTAAGGATATCAATTGTTTCTTTCTGAACACTAGGCTGCTCACTGTCTTGTAAAACCAGAGGATTGGATTCAAGGTGTTTTTCCCAAGGGTCCTAACAATTCCTCTCCAGGCTTCTCTGAAATGAGGGTTTCACTAATTCTCTCATTTGCCGTATGAAAGCTAAATGGTTCCTACATGAAATTAATCCTTTTTCTCTTAAAGTGCATAGTGCTTTGATTGTTAAATAATTAAAGATTATAGTACTCAGAAATTTCACCTCTAAAAGGTAAGTTTGCCAACCCTAAATTCATCAAGGGTGAGAGAAAGTACGTAGATTTTTTTTTCTCCTCCACTCCTCCCCCACAGTCCCTTTAACACAGATTCTGTACAGATAGCGAGCTCAAATGCTGTGCACATGAAAATGCTGATGATGTTGAAACAATCCCATGGTGGCGGGTTCTGACTGATGGAAATAATTTTGCTGGGAACTGAAGCCATCTCCCGGGTTAGAGTCAGACAGGAGCAGCTCCTTGTTCTCTACCGCCATCTAGTGGCGCCATGGTCACACACATCGACGCAACGTGATAGTTCTGAGCTGAGATTTTTAAATATTGCTATAAATCAAATGGATGAATTGTTTTATTCTTGCCATCATAGTAAAAGGAGATTTACAGAGTGTTTCAACAGACAAAATGTAGTAAATGTTAATAATAGTTAAGTATAACACAATGACAGGCGTTAGCATTTAAACAGTACAAATGTGTGCAATTTAATCTCTTTATGATGTTCAGATGTAAACTTGAACACTGAAGGGAAAAAATGCAATGTACCCTAACGTGTGAAAAAATAAAAGTTATCCTACTCCTCTGCTTTTGTATCATGGTAAAGAATATTTTTTAAATAATGTAATCATAGCTGAGAAAAAGCAACAACATAGCATTCTCCCAACTGTGGAGTGGGTACAGGCTGCTCAGCCTGTTTAACCATTTGTCTTCAATTAGACCTGAGCCTTAGTCTCATTATTATTTATAAACGTAATACAGTGCTTAATGAGTGTTGAATAATATTTAGTTTTTAATGTCCATAATCTGGAACTTTCTCTAAACGGCCTAATAGTGTGTTTAATTGTGTGAATCTAAAGTAAAAATAAATTTCTCTAATGAAAGAAATAAAATCTTTCCAAAGTAAGTCTTTTTCCCCATTAAAGCTATTTTTCCTGAATAACAATTATGGGGGGGGGGGGGAATTCTCACATTTTAAATTATCCCACTTCTCTATTTTAATTTAAAATGCCAACATTATTATCAAATGCTTAGGGATTGTAAGCAAAAGATATTTAAAAGGAATGCCTGTGTCTTAATACACTTGTGAGCCAACTGAGAAATATCCTGTTTTTTGTTCAGGGTGGGAAAATTCCTATACGGTGGACAGCCCCGGAAGCTATTGCCTACAGAAAATTCTCTTCAGCAAGTGATGCATGGAGCTATGGCATTGTCATGTGGGAGGTGATGTCCTACGGAGAGAGACCATACTGGGAAATGTCCAACCAGGATGTAAGTACATGGACAGGTCTGTCATTTTGTGTGTGCAAGCACATTACCTTTGAGTGGGAAAAATCCTCTTGTAATTCCCTTTCAGATTAACCCTTGTCTTGATGGCTGTTTCACAGGGGACTGGGGAGAGGGTGGGCTTGAGAATCTGAGGAACCTTTCACTGCAGTTGACTGGGCAAGCTGGCCTTTGTTCCATGCCTGATATGCATCTTCTCTGAGACACTCTCACTGTTCTAGGGTAGCAAGACTATGCTTGCCTACAGTTAAACAAAAGAAAGGGTAATGTTGACATTTCGTTTCTTGCACGGGGCAATACAGTGCACCACTGCAAAACCCATATCAGCCCAGGCCAGATAATACTTAGAAGAAGAGTGAATGCTTTCAGGGATGCACTATCAATAGATGTCATCTCTCAAGGTTCTTTTGAGATACATAATCTTTTGTCCAATCTCGCGCTCGCTCGCTCTCTTTTGGTTCTGTTTTATCTGTAGCAATTACGTTTGTGGTTGATAACATTACAGAACCGAATAGTTCATATACTCAGCCTCTATGATCTGCCCACAGTCATAGAGACAGTAATCAGAATTACAGATATCCCAACAATGCAAGTGAGGGCAAGGTCAGAGCAGACAGTGTATTCTCTCACCACTGCCTCATCTCAGAACCCAGCTTTGTCTAATTAACTTGCCTTCTTCAATGCACGCTGATTGTTTCTAAAGCTCTCATGATGGGAAATGAGCACGGATATGATTTTGACTGTCCACAGATGTAAAGATAGCTATGTGCCTGTAAATCATCCCTACGCACACACACAGAGCATAACTACTGTAGCATCACATTCTTTTACTCCAGTTAAAAGCTGACAACCTCCTCACAAACCTCCACACCTCAGACTTTGCTAGTACATACTACAGATTGTTCACATTTCACAAGATTTGTTTTGTTTTGTTTGTTTGTTGAGACAGGGTCTCTCTATGTAACTCTGGCTATCCTGGAACTCACTTTGTGTAGACCAGGCTAGCCTGGAACTCAAGAGATCTGCCTGCCTCTACCTCCTGAGTGCTGGGATTTTAGAGTCAGGCATAAATTTTGGCCACTGTTGATGCTTCTACTGACATGGAGTGCTGCTTTTGCAACTGAGTCCTACTGCATTATGTGGGTATCTACTGACAGATTATGGGTCATTCCAACACCAGATACCTATAAAGCAGCAAGGATAAGGTCACGTGAGCTCCGCAGTCATTGCTCTCCAAAGCACAATATCAAACACAAAGTCAGAATAGCAGGGTCCCTCAGAACATCTGGAACATCTGCTCTTACATAGAGAGTATGCTGTACCCGCAACCTCTGTGCCGTACCCAGCACTGGATCATTTCAATGCCGTGTCATTTGGCTAGAATCCTCTATTCCCTGGAGGAGTTTTGTCTAATGGGCCTCACAGCTCTTCCTGTCACTCAGTCACTGAGCGTGTGTGTGTGCGTGTGTGTGTGTGTGTGTGTGTGTGTGTGTGTGTGTGTGTGTGTGTGTAGTGGGTGTCAGTTCATCAAAGCCTTTCCAGCACTTCCTGATGTTAAATTCCCAAACTGGAAATTTGTCTCCTCGCTCCCAGAACTTCCACTGTACACTATGGTTTTGTTTTATTTTTAGCACTTATTTGTACTTCCTAAAAAACAGTTAGCAAAGGTCCTGCAAGGCCTAAGTTCAGTCACTCTAATACCTGCTTTATTCTAAACCTGAACATTGCCCCTGTTTGGACTAAAGTAAGCCGTCCAAGCAAATCCCAGAGTCAAGTCCTCTTCAGTACCTCTCCTTGTCCAGGATCCCATGGTAATGAGTTGTTCGTGCTTTTAGATTGTAGCCATAGGGAACTTTCAGAACAGGTCATGGCTGGGGAAAGCAAGGAATAGCTGTGACTTCTCTGTTGGTTTGTTGTCGTTCATGCAGCTTCCTGTTTGGGGCTGGTGATTCCCCTGTCCTTGTGGAGTTTATGTTTTAACAGTTGGGAGAGGGACTGGTAACGAAATAAATAAGCAAAAGAATCTAATATGTGACCTGACACTAACGGGAATAAACCAAAGGGGCAGATAAGAAACTCCAGACTTGGATTTGATTTATTTATGAAACACTTTCTTAAAAGTCATTCGCTTCTGGCAGTGAAAGTCATAATTAGCCTGTCTTCTTAGACATTCAGAGGGAGTAATTCTAATAAAAGCCTGACCAAGAGAAAGAGCAATTTCCTGAGTTTCTCGATCCCTAGATTTTCTTGCCTCCTGGGACACGTTGCAGTCACAGACTTAGCAAGCATGACCATGATGATGTGGACTATGGCTCAATCATGAAAGCTACTTAAACTCTGAAAGTGCCTCAGTTTCGTGACTAAATAAAATGATAAAGAAATAATTGGGTTCTTGTTTAATGTGCCTTCTAATAGCAAGAGGCTATGATTTTATCTCTGAAGAGACACGGACGGCACTTATTCCAGCAAAGAAAAATCTGTGCTCTTCCTTTGCTAGTATTGGGTTCTTCCTATCTGTACAGAGGTACCAAAGCCTGGACAGGACTTTCATAGGGCAGATCAGGTACAAGTGAGGATGCCAGGCCACATGATAGATTGCTGAGGAGGACAGCTTCTGTGGGGAATGGCCCAAATGTACCATTTCAACTCAGACTACCAGGTAAATTGTTCTTAATTGTTGCCTAGAGTAGTCCAGACCCTGTTTTCAGCCTCTCTCTGCCTGCCTTGTGCCCAACAGTTCACCCAGCAGTTCTGGCCGTGGATCTTGATAATCAGCATCCAAGATGACCATTTAGAGAGTGATTTTGTCTATTAAGCCTCATTTGGCTGCCTGGACTCTATCTGGAACAGGAGAAGATTTTACCGCCAGGAATCACCTCCTGACACTGAGCCTGCTCACATTTGTCCTCAGCATCAGCCTGAACTTTCCACCAAGTTCCAGAGCCAAAATAGGCTCTCAGTCACTGTGGTTTCACTGTCTTTCTGTGGGGCCAAAGAATACTCAAGGAAGATTCTGAGAACAGGGAGGGAAAACGTGGGGGCTGGAGTTAGGGAGCCAAATCTTGAAGACTTCAGATCAACACATTACTAGGTGATAGCAGAAATAGCTGAGATCTTTTATGTATCTCATGAATACCTTCCGCTGCTACAGGAATGGGAGCTGGAATTCTGTTTAGCTAAACATATTGGAAGTTAGCATATCTGTGATGGATCCTGTAACCAGCATTTCCATTTGGAAGCAGAAATAGCTTAGTCAAAATTTCCTGACCTCTGCATAAATACTGACTATTCCCTGTTTCTCCTGCAGTTCTCATTCATTGAGTCAAGGTATAGGTTTACATTTGACCATTTCCATCCAAGGTGTTTTCTAAGAAAAGTGGTGAGGCAGAGAATAAAAGTCCAACTATGTCCTGTTTCAATATTGTCTATGCTTTTACTGCATTTTGGTGAGTTTAACAAAGCTGTGGGCACAGTTCAAATTGAACGTTACAATGTTTTAGGATTGTTAATGAGTTTAGGAAATTTCAGACAGTTTTTAGGAAATGGTTTTTCTATTCTGCAGACTATAGTGTATTTTATTACAATGAACAATTCCGAGTCGGCAGAATCTGTGTTAGTGAATAGTATAATGAGTTTCCCAAAGGTCAGTGGAATTGTGCATTAGGGAAGGGAAATGAGAAGGAAAAAAAAAAGCAGCATGCACAGAACTACCCCATTTAAAAAAAAAAAAAGCCTAACAAAATATAATAGCTGGTGCTAGATGCTGAGCTATTCAGCAAGTATTTATTAAACATGTGTCAATCACCAACCAGGTGTGCATGTGGGACAAGGATGAGGAACAGGGAAAATCAGTCCTCCACTGTGTTACAGGAAATAAACAAGGAGCAGAGAGACAGATGAGGAACTCTCTCCCACAAAGGGAAGCTAAAGAAGATGATCACATAGCACTAATGAGTGGAGTGGTACTTAACTAGACTCTAGCAGTCGCTAAGAGGTGCCTGCGAGGAGATCAGGCAGCAAGTACCAAGTACCCAAACACACCCAGGTCAGAGAAACAAGGGCTAGTGTTCTGTGTAGCACACCAAGGTAACTACAGAATACTACTAGTGATTATATATTTTGGGTTGGGGCGGTTGTTTTGTTTTGTTTTGGTTGGTTGAGACAGGATTTCTCCCTGTAGCCCAGTAGCTGTCCTTGAACTAGCTCTGTAGACCAGGTTGGCCTCAAACTCAGAGATCTGTATGCCTCTGCCTGCCAAGTGCTGGGACTAAAAGCATGTGCTATCGCACCTGACTTGATTACCTGTTTTGTAAAGAACTAGATGAAAGAAGTTTGAAGATTTCCAGAGCAAAGAAATGGCAAATGGTTGCAGAGATGGAAAGGTTAATCATGCTGATTTGTGGGGACCTGCCCCACCGGGAACTTAGGTCACCTGTGAAGAGGTGGCCTGGAACGGAGGAAAGGCAAGTGCGCACTGCTCGCCCGTTCCCCAGCCTCCCTCTTACCTGGAGACAACCAGACGTAGCAGGGAGTCAAGTCAAGCAAGAACTTGTTTATTAATGGGCAATAAGCCTCTTTTATACCAGAAAACCTCAGAACCCTAGGAGGGGATGAAGGAACCAACCAATCATTTTAAAGATCACCCTATTTACAAGTTGTCTATGCCCTGACATCATCTCCTGTTTTTAGCATAAATAACTTGAGCTAACTTCCTTTCTCACTATTTTGTCTTTAATCTCCATACAAACAACCCAAGCTAACTTCCTTTTAGCCATCCTTTGTATCTATTCTCTGTACAAACAGCTTAAACTAACTTCCTCTAGTACCATTTGTATTCACTCTCTGCACAAACAGGCTTAAAGCTTAAGCTCTATTTATCTACATTTCTTTCTGCACCCTCTTTGCAGCCCATGTATGCCCTACACTGATTTATCATTATCCATTGTACACCTGTATGGAATTCTCCACTATATTCCATAAACACAAAAAAAAAAGAATTAAGGAGACATATTTCTTACTAAGGGAATCCATTATTTTGGTGCAGAGATGAAGTTCTGATACTTTATAAGTCCTACACCCATGTCCAATTAGAATGACACTCACCAATGGCATATTCTGTGCTTTTTTTAAATGTAATAAAACACTGTATGACTACAATATAGCTATTTAAAATATACATACCAAGATAGCATGCAAATTCTGTTATATGATTAATGAAAGGAACACAGCACAAGCTAACTTGAACAAAAAGTTTGTTTTGTTTTTTTTTTAATCATGAAACAGCAGATCAATTAGCACACTGGATCTGGGCATACAGGGCTTTAGTGTTGGCCTGGATTTCTAGATTTTTCTCTCTAATTACTACATTCTTTGCTGTCTCATACTCTGGGGCTCATGATTCCAGGCCAGCAAGAGCAGTACAATAAGACCTTTCTCAAATTCGCAGGCCAATCCAATGTTCGAGAAGACTCTGGCTAGCTCTGTAAGAGCTCTGTTCAACCCTGACCTAAAGCCCCATCAGGGAAGTGAATACTGTGATTAGCCATGCTTGGTCTCTATGCCAGCCTTCTCCACTCCAAGGTGGATGGAGCACTGTGGTTGCAAGTTTTCCAAGTTGAAAGTAGTTGTGCAGCTAGAAGATATGTGAGGTTCTTTGGTTTGCTTGTTTAGCTTCACTTTTGTCCATTCTTTTGGGATACTTGTCATTTTCAAGAGCAACTTTATTGTAGTCTCGCTTTTGTGCGACACCAAATGTTTATAGGGTTGTTTTTGTTGTTTTTGGTTTTGATTTTTCCGTTTTTTGTCTTTTGGGTTTGTTTTCATTTTGTTTTTACATTTAACCTGCTTTTACTCTCTAGACCCATGGATAAGACATGGTTCACAATGACTGTCACAAAAAGGAAAATGCCCAATACAGCAGTGGCACAAGATTGCTGGAGTTGCCGGGCGGTGGTGGCACACGCCTTTAATCCCAGCACTCGGGAGGCAGAGCCAGGCGGATCTCTGTGAGTTCGAGGCCAGCCTGGGCTACCAAGTGAGCTCCAGGAAAGGCGCAAAGCTACACAGAGAAACCCTGTCTCGAAAAACCAAAAAAAAAAAAAAAAAAAAAAAGATTGCTGGAGTATCAAGCCATGGGGAAAAAATAGAGGCAAAATAAGAAATAGGTCTCCAGGTGCCTTGTTCCCCACAGTTTTGTGGTGTGATGCATCAAATCTTGAACTGTATGACTTCAAGTGTATGATTCTGTACCTGTCAGTTCCCATGCCCATGTGGTCAGGAACCAGAGTACTCTAGCACTGTAGCAACAGGGGAACTCTGGTCACTGAAAAAGACCAGAAAGTGGCATTATCAATCACAGATAGCCTTTTCTCATTCTCCACGATGAAGTGTAGGTAATGGCCATGTTACCCCTTCCAAATCGATACTTCCAGTTCTAATCAACTCAATGGCACCTTCAGGTCTAGCTGAGGTGAACATGGACTCCTCCCCTAGCAGGACTTTCTCATCCATGTTCAAATGTGCTCTGGTGTCAACCACAGTGAGAGAGTGACTAGCCACACACCTGATGTGAAATGTTATAGGTTAAAATGTTGATTGTAGATTGTGATGCTGAGAAGTAACTTCTTGACTTGAAGCAAGAGAGAGCTGAGATATAAGTTTTGATTTGATGGCTCCTCTGAAAGCTAGTCTCACACAAGATCTGATCTCTTGCAAAGCTCCACTGAAACTAACTACAGCCCAGTGAGTAAGACAATCAATCACAGTCAGCTACAATGCTTTCAGATAAGTCCTTGTAGTCAGGGTAGATACTGTATTCTAATCTAATATCAGCACAAATTGGAAAGACTAGTAGGCCTGCAAAGTCTCTCAACATCAGCAGCATCGGTATTTGGGGTGAGGGTCTGTTCGGAACATTGGAACTGATGCTTACCAGCAGTACCAACCTTTACCTACTAGATGCCAGTATCATTCCCTTGCTGTAACAACAACAACAAAAGCCCCTGGTTATTGCCTTGTCAGAGATGTGGGACAGAATTAACCCCAGTTAAGAGCTACTTCCTAAAATAGCTAGGAAGCTCTGATCTCCAATCCCAAGCCCATGACTAACTGAACATTTAGGCAAGTGGTTTAAGCTTTCTGGGATACCATTTCCTGCAGTTCAAAATAACTAACTGTAGACATTGAAGAAATAAAGATAACTCATATATAGCACCTGGTACATATACATTGTTTAATTAACCATGGGTTGTAAAAGTTTGAATTTTGTGAATTTGTTATAAATCACCTATTTTTTTGTTTGACACAGTTTGTTTTATGTATTTTAAGTATCAAGCTTTATTTTAAGTACATTAAGATATCAAACCACAAAGGCATGAAGAAGAACATTGTAATAACAATAAATATTTAAAACAAAATTTTAAAACATGAGAAGATTAAGTCCTTACCTGTCAATAACAACCTTGTATTTAAATGAACAAAATTTCCTAGTTAGAAATAAGAGACCAGGGTGCTGAAGAGAAGGCTAACAGAAAACAGCCATTTTAGATGATTAGCTCCTTTAAGCTTCAAAGCAATTCTCTGGGGTAGATGCCATTATTGTCCCCATTTCCAGATAAGAGAACTGGAGCTTAGAAAGGATTAGTAATCTACCCTGGTTGTTGGGGAGCCATGATATTGAAGTGCCAGTCCCTGCTTAATACAAAGTGCTTGCCTTTACTGCTAACCTGTAAAGTAGACATCCAGGACTCTGCAACAGCTCTACCTAATGAGACCAAAGCCTCATTAATTATGCATGCCACCCCATCACACAGAAGTGTTTACATTGCTTCCTGCTTGCAAAAGGATGCAGGCTGACCTATCACTGTTGAGAAATGTAAAGCCTCCTTGCGGCTTTTTTGTATCTCGATGTTAAAATTTCATGAAATGCTCTCTCTTGTTGTTACATTTCTTACCAACAATTCCGTCAAATTTTAATGAATGACAGAAGGATCCCATCACCCAAAACAATTCTCAGGCATATTGAAGGTGGGGGATGTTTTGCTGCTTTTAAAGCATAGGATGCTTATCTTTCATTTCTGTAAGGTAGGTCAAGGTAATGTTGTGTGTTATTTTCATGCAAGTCCCAAATCATTGTAATTTACTACATAATGGGAATCCATCGTGGATGTGGGAGCTCCAAAGATGGTACCAAGGGCACTGCGCTTCCCCATTCCAATGCTTGTACCAGGTAATGAGCTTCACGGGGGTGGGGGGATCAAAATATGAACAGCAGGAAATAACCAAATCCGCAGTCAGTAGGTGGGGAAAAAGCCAGCTTCACTTAACTGAGAAGCGACTTCAGTAGCTCTAATGATCTGACTGCAAGACTGAAAGAAAAAAAAAAGAGCCTTGAAGCAGTTTGGACCGCAGATGCCTCCTGGGTGAGCTATCATTTAGGCTTAGCCACTAAACTCATCCGTTTTCCCTAGAAGAAAGACACCAGGGAAGATCTCACTTGAGGCTATAAGGAAGCACAATGCTACCACAGTGTTGGAGGTTTTCCTCCTCACTTTTTTAAAGCTTTCATATAATAATAATAATGAGTTTCCCTGTAGGTTACTTTCTGAGGCTCACTAGAAGGGGGAAAATGGGATGTATCATCCAGTTTTTATTTTTAGATGTGGTGTGGTTGAAAACATCCTTCTGAAATTTAAGAAGGAAGAAAGTATGTTTCTGTATTTCTTGATTGCCTCATAATTCTATAACCCTTCTCAGGGGTCAGCACCACAGCCAAGACTGGAGGATGCTCAGAATCTACTTACCTAGAAATGCAGTGTGATTTTATGACTCAAATAGTCCAGTCAATTTCAATTTTTTTTCTCTGATTAGATTTTCCAAACTCGACTATATTATGTAATGGTCCCTGTGTAATGACCTGTGTAAGATACAGTAAATTGCTAAAAACCCCATTCCCATTATTTCATCCTTCCATTTTACAGGGGGAATTTTTGCCTTGATTTGAATATGTATTCTACTGAAGCAATTTTCAAAACAGTCTTTGTCTTCTTTCAGTAATTCATACTCTTGGTGCATGGGCATTTGGTTGATAGGCACCATTTTAACTAAATGAACACTAATTGCACCTTCAGGATGGATGCCGGCTTCAGAAACAAGAGTAATAGGGAATACAGAAAATATGCAGTGAATCACCATTGCTAAATAATTCAGTTAGTAAAGTAAGTAGGAGAAACCACTAACTCATATGTTACTACTACCATGGAACTTTTAAGAAAAAAGTATGTGTTTTCTTTTCTAACTACATGATCAAAAACTAGATAACCTACAGCATCCACAGTGTTTTCCTTTACAAAAAAAAAAATGGCTACACCTTCGATTTCTACTCAATATGATTTGCCATTTTTGGTTGTTATAGTTTTTATTTTTGTTCTCTGGGGTCATTTACATAGAGTTTATTTTAAATTTTTGCTTTCACCTGTAGTCAGCTACTTTTTCACAGATTTTCAGTAGTTTTAGTGGACCAAGCAACCATAATATTAGAAGTTGCCTGATATGCTTCTGAATTTAGAATGAGGTTCCAAAGAAGAAAAGTTTGCTTTCCCCCACCAGGGAAACTTGGGATTTAAGAACACTGCCCTCTCTAGAAAAGACATTTCAAATAAATTAGTTTGGAACTTAATCTGTAAGTCAACTTCAGAAGACAAATATTCCATGTTGCCTCTTATCTGTGGATTCCAGATATATGTATATATACATATATATGTGTGTGTGTGTATATATATATATGTGTGTGTGTGTGTGTGTGTGTGCGTGTGTGTGTGTGTGTGCGTGCGCGTGTGTATGTATTTTCATATATGCATATATGACTTGAAAGTAGAAGTAAAACTGTCCAGGAAAAATAAAAGGTACAAATGAGAGGGTGTGAGGCAGATAAGAAGGGTAGGGAGTATGGAGTTATATTCTCAAAGTATATTAAATACATTAATATGCAATTGACCTCAGGAAACCCAACACCATGTACAATGAATATATGTCAGTTAAAATATCATAATTAGTTGAAATCTGTATATTTCTTTAAAAGGGTAAGTCACAATAAGGAATCAGACAAATAAAAAAAATTGTGTTGTTACCCCCAACGTTCCTATTTTTTGTTTACAAGGCACATCTTCCATCCCTGTCTGAACTTTTGTTTCCTTATGGAGACACCCAGTGCTCTTAGGAAACAGTTCTGTATTAAAACAAATCCTCTCCTAAATGCAGGGGAACCCGAAACTTGTAGTTAGCAAACTTCCTTCAGCTTCAGAATCTCTACAGATGTAGCTTCCAGTGTAAAAGGTCCAATTGCAGGCAGAACCAAGTTCTTATTCCTTTATCAGTAACAGAGCCTTGTTTGCGAGTGATGCCAGTGATGCCGAGTGATGCCGAGTGATGCTGAGGACTTCATTGTTCTCTTATTGACACTGTTAGAAGCTGATATAAAGTACAGAAAAGCTGTTAGTTACCTCTGTTCCCTGAAGTGTCTTTTTTTTTTCCTTATTAAAAAAATAATTACACTGGGTAGTAGTGGCGCAAGGCCACCCTGGTCTACAGAGCGAGATCCAGGACAGGCACCAAAACTACACAGAGAAACCCAGTCTTGAAAAAAAAAACAAAAATAAATAAATTTTTAAAAAATTACATCATTTCCTTGTATTCCCTTTCCTTACTCCAACTCTTCTCATGTCTCCCACACGTGTACATAACCTCACTCCCTCTTCTTTAGTTGTTATATGCTATATAAGTACATAAATACAACCTGCTGAGTCCATTCAGGGTCGCTTGCATGTACATAAATTCAGGACTCACCACATGACAATGGATACCCCGTCAGAAGCCCCTCCCTAGGGGAAGACTACTTTTCCAGCTCTCAGCAATCCTTAGTTGCCTCTAGCTTAGTAGAGGGATGGGGCCTCATGATACTTCAATAGCATTTTTAGTGGTACTGTCATTGCTCAGGTCTCATTTAGGCAGCCATGTTGTTGAGGTATCACAGCTGTAGCCTTCTTGTCATTCCTAGGAGATGCAAACTCATAAGCAGAGTCCCTGGTCTTCAGGCTCATGTATTCTTTCCACCCATCTTCTGCAATGTTCTGAGCCTTTGGTGCAGGAGTTGTGCTGGAGATGTATCCACGGGGGCTGAGCACCCTGTGATCGGTTGTGGTTTCTGTGATAGTCTCTATCTGCTGCAAAAGGGAGCTTCTTTTTAGTAAAGGTTGGGAGCCACACTTATCTGTGGGCACAAGAATAAGTATTTAGAATGCAGTTAGTAATTACGTTAGTTTAGTAAAGTAGGGGTAAAAAGTTCTTCTCTAAGATCCATGACCCCACTCACCACTGGGTGGTTGACTAGGTTTTCAGCACCAGGCATGATTTCCCTCCTGTTGAGTAGGCCTTAAGTACAATTAGACAACTGTTAATGACTTCCAAGGTATAAGTGCCATTATTGAACCTGTAGGGTATCTGGCCATGCTGGGCATTGTTGTGGTTCACAGGCATCACAAATGGATAGAGTACTGATTGCTTCTCTCCAGTGGCAACTTCTGCAGCACTTCCTGGGGCTACGAAAGTTAGTTCTAAGAGGGGGAGGCTTTTGGGTGTGATGTTCAATTGTTAGAGATAATGACTGTCCAAAGTTGTCACCAACAACAGAACGACAACTGTACTTCATATTACTTCTTATTCTTTGATTCCTTCAGCAGCCTGTTCTGGGACAAACATATGCCATTCTATACAGGCCCGTGATGTTCTGCTGTGACTTCCAAAGAGAGAGAGAGACAGAGACAGAGACAGACAGACAGACAAAGCATAAGGTGGAAAGATGGCCTTAAAGGCTGCTCTTGCAAAAGACCCAGGTTTGATTCTCAGTCCCCACATGGTGGCTCGTAACTGTCTGTAACTCCAGTGCCAGGGTATCTGACACCCTCATACGCATTTTTTAAGAAAGAAAAGTAAAGAGACAAATAGAAAAAAAGGAAAAGAAAGAAAGAAAGCTTGAGAATTATCTTTTTTAAGATTTTTTTTTTATTTTATGTGCATTGGAGTTTTGCCTGCATGTAAGTCTGTGTGAGGGTATCAGATCCTCTGGAACTGGAGTTACAGACAGTTGTGAGCTGCCATGTGGGTGCTGGGAATTGAACCTGGGTCCTCTGGAAGAGCAATCAGTGCTCTTAACTGCTGAGCCATCTCTTCAGCCCCACTTAATTGTATGGTTTTAAGAAAGTTTTCATCTTAAAAAGAAAATGTTGGGATAAGCAATAGGTCAGCCCTTGGTAATACATATTTTTGTACCTTATTCTTTCATTAACTTATCCTACTTTTCCTATAAATATTTATTCAACAGTACACTGGATTTTATTTCATCTCGTAAGGCAAGGAGCCTCAGTTTGTCTTGTAATCAAAGTGACCACAAGCTGCTTCCCATTGTTCCTTTATTAAGGGGTCAGAAAGTATCTATAAAAGTGAAGAGGCCCCCGCCCATTGCCACCACAAGGTGCGGGCAGGGAAGGTACCAATACGATGAGCAAGTATATGGTGGAGAGATGGGAGAGAGAGGTGGAACAACTTGAACACTATGAAGAGAGGCAGATCTGGAGATGTGAGGGTGGAGAGGAACAGCCTGCTATAAAGCCTGAGAAGCCACCAGAGGCCATGGTGATGTCCGGTCCCATGCTGCCACTGAGGGACTTTTCTGGGTCCATGGCCATGCAGCAGCAGGGGTCAGGGTCAATGTCCTTGGCCCTTGTTACCACCAAAGGCCATTCAGATGTCCCTGGTCTGACCATGTGGATGTCTGAAGGCTGTGCAGAGCTGGCCCTGCCCCTCACCAGGCCAGGGCAGCAGAGTCGACCCAGTTAATACAGCTTTCCCTCAAGCTACCTCCAAAGCAGAGCTTTCAGAAGTCACAGAGCTGAAAGTTGCAGCTCCATTGCTTGACTTGACAAGGCTCCAAGCTTGACAGTGCTAGGAAGAGATTTAGCAGATCTTGAGTTCATTTCAACCAGCTGAGAGACGGCAGCTGTTTCTTAATGACCAGAGCAAAGAGCCAGGTTGGACAGATCAGAGGTGGAGACTGAGATCCAAAATGAAGTGATGAGTAGCAGAAGTAATAAATATTGATATCTAGGGGTAAAATTGGCCTAGGGCTCCAGACATGAAAGCCCTCAGAAGAGGGGTACAGGCGACAGCTGGGATTACAGAAGAAGAGCACAGAAAAGAAGACTCGAGAGCCAACCTTGGCAAATGAGTTGGGGATGCGGCTCAAGTCTCATGGGAGATTGTTGACTAATCTACCAATTCGTTTATCGTCAGTTTACATACCTATAGTATGTATAATTGTAAGTATCTTTAAATGAAGTAAACTGTGTTCCCAGCTCATAACTTGGCATATAATATGTTCTCAAATGTTGGGAGAAAATGTGTGTGTGTGTGTGTGTGTGTGTGTGTGTGTGTGTGTGTGTGTGTGCGCGCAAAATCTAAAAGCCGGGGCTGCAGATATGGCTCAGTGGTTATGAGTCCTTATTGCCAGGCAGTGGTGGCGCACACCTTTAATTCCAGCACTCAGGAGGCAGAGCCAGGCCGATCTACAGAGTGAGATCCAGGACCCAGGACAGGCACCAAAACTACACAGAGAAAATCCGTCTAAAAAAAAAAAAAAAAAAAAAAAAAAACCGTAAAAAAAAAAAAAAAAAAAAAAAAAAAAGAACCCAAACAAAAAAGAGTCCTTAGAGCTGGGGAGATGGCTCAGAGGTTAAAAGCACTGGCTGCTCTTCCAGAGGTTCTGAGTTCAATTCCCAGCAACCACATTGTGGCTCACAACCATCTATAGTGGGATCTGGTGCCTGCTTCTGATGGGCAGGAATAACAAAATAAAGAAATCTTTAAAAAAAGAAAAAGAAAAAGAAAGAAAGGAAGGAAGGAAGGAAGGAAGGAAGGAAGGAAGGAAGGAAGGAAGGAAGGAAGAAAAGGAAAAAGAACTGGTAGCTCCTGTGTACACCAGACTAGCTGGCTCTGAACTTCCGGGGGGATTCACCTGTCTCTGATGCCAAGAAAAAAAAAAATCTAAAACCCAAAAGCTGATGGAAATTGGACAAAGGGGCCAAGGAGTTAGCTCAGTCAGTAAGTTACTTGCCATGAAAGCATGAAGGACTGAATTCAGATCTCCACCACGTAGATAGAAAGCCAACTGTGGCAACACACATCTGTAATCCCAGTACTGGGGAAGCCAAGATAGGAAGAGCCCCTGAACTAGCTGGTAAGCAAGTCTCACTGAATTGGTGAGTTCCAGGCTCAGTGAGAGACAAAATAAGGTAGAGACCAGTTTAGAAAGATAATGACATTGACCTGGCCTCCATAAGCACACATGTATACACATACACATACACACACACACACACACACACACACACACACACACACACGCCAGATTCGTAGCCACTCAAGCCCCCCAATGAATTACTTTTCTTCCTGTGTCCTTTACCAAGCCTGAAACTTTATCTCTGGCCTCCACTGCCAATCTCTTTAGGCTTTCCACAGTGAGCCTTTCTAAAAGCAAAATCTAATCATTCATTTGCTAAAACTTTTCTTCTATGTTGAAAGTCTAAATTTGCATGTATCAGTGTTTGCAGTAAGACTATTTATAGTAGCTAAGCCTTGAAATCAACCTGTCAACAGATGAATGGATAAAGAAAGTGTGATATATTTTTCAACCATAAAGAAAAAAGGCATGTCCATTTCAGGAAATGGATATGACTGGAGATAATTATCTTAATCAAATTAAGCCAGCCTCAGAAACACAAATATTCCATGTTGCCTCTTATTTGTGGATCCCAGATTATATATATAAATTCATGTATGCATATATGACTTGAAAGTAGAAGTAAACCTGTCCAGGGAGAACAAAGGGTGCAAATGAGAGGGTGTGAGGCGGATACGAAGGGTAGAGAGTATGGAGTAATATTCTCAAAGTTTATTAAACACATTAATATGCAATTGACCTCATGAAAACCAACCCCATGTACAATGAATATATATCAGTTAAAATATCATAATTAGTTGGAAATGCAAGTTTAAGTTTATAATATACAAAGACAATAATGATGTAGAAGATCAATGTTTTATCTCCTATGCAGCTTTACACTTTTTTAAGACTTTTCCCATCCACACAAATCTACTTCAAGTAGCATCTCCTTTGAGGCCCCACTTGCCCTTGCAAACTTCCACAAAACCATTGTATATTCACCTCCCCTGGACAGCCATCCCGAGGCTGGGCTAGGCTCTACTGTGTGCTCCCACAGACTCCTGTTTTAGATGATACTTATCATACTCACAGGCCTTTGTCTCCTTCACTAGATTAGACACTTCTTAATCCCAGATACCTATCATGCTGTGCCATCTTTCATACTGGCATGACCACTAGTCCACTTTAAGTGATTAATATGTATCTGTTTGGGTGGAAACTATTGATTATCCATTAGTAATATATTTTTGTGAATCAAGTTTCAGGCTACTTTTGAAGTTAGAACTTTTAGGTGCGTGAGCAGCTTTAGGCAAGTCTAGTTTTCCTGTGATTAGATGTCTTACCTATAAAATGATGATAAGAACTGTAGCTACAGCTGGGCGGTGGTGGCACACGCTCGGGAGGCAGATGCAGGCAGATCTCTGTGAGTTCAAGGCCAGCCTGGTCTACAAAGCGAGTTCCAGGAAAGGCGCAAAGCTACACAGAGAAACCCTGTCTCAGAAAACCAAAAAAAAAAAGAAAAGAAAAGAAAAGAACTGTAGCTACCCTCATAGGATTGTTTCAAAGACAAAAATAAGAAGCGCACATCATTGATAACTAGAATTTTGGAAATGGGACTCAAGAGCTCTCAACAATTAGCCGGGTGTCTTTGTATCGTCACCACTGTTGTACTGTTATTGCTATTGTTCTTCAAGATGGATTCCTTTTGGGTTAGACACCTGTCTTGAGCCAGGGTTTAAAATAAATTTCATAAGATGATGTGCTAAAGACCTAAGGAAACTTAAAAGACAGAGAGGTCAGCAAGAAGGAAAATTGTGGGTCTCCTGATCCTCCCAAGGCCCCAGAGGCAGCTCTGTGAGGACTGACACTCTGCTGGACACAAAAAGGTAAAAATTTCTCTACAGCAATACCACCCTCTTACCACCCTCTCTTCTCTTAGAGAAAACGCATCAACACTGAGGGAGTTCGCTGCCTGATAGATGCCAAGTGGTCTGGATGTTTGGTGTGAATCATTTCCATTTGTTGTCTAGAAAAGCCTGAGGGAAATATAAATCTCTGGGGGGAGGGGGAGAAGATCATAGCCAAATGATAAGTGTAATAAAGTTCCTTCTTAAGGAAGAGCAAGTCCCCTGTCATCTGAATAGTCTAAGCAAACAATAAGATATTGGGTAGTGTTGGTTGATGACTTTTTTTTTAAATTACTACTGTGTTCTTCAGGACTTCAAATGCTATCATGCTTTTCCCTGGGTCTATTTAAAGTAGCTAGATATTCCAAATTTTATAGAAATGTGTTCCTCTATCAAGACAAATCAAAAATTATTTTATTAATTTCTGTTTAGATCATTAGCATTTACTAATAAGTCAGACACTATTCTTTTTTTTTCTGTATTTTATTTTACATACCAACCACAGTTTCCTCTTCCTCCTCTCCTCCTGTTCCCTCCCCCACCTCCTTTCCACACCCCCATCCACTCCTCCTCCCTTTCTATTCACGTGGGGTAAGGTCTCCCTTGGGAATCCACAAAGCATGGCATATCAAGTTGAGGCAGGACCAAGCTCCTCTCCCCTGGCATCAAGGCTGAACAAGGCATCCCATCACAGGGAATAGGTTCCAAAGAGCCAGCTCATGCATCAGGGACAGGTCCTGGTCCCACTGCTAGACACCCCACAAAAGACCAAGCTACACAACTGTCACCCAGATGCAGAAGGCCTAGGTCGGTCCAGGACTTATCCTAGGTGCATGAAATTGCTTTTTGGAACACATTTTCTAGGGTGAGAATCCTTGCTCAGCCTTGCCATGGGGGTGGAGGGAGGCCTTACCCTCTCTGAGGAGTGGATGGGGAATGGAATTGGGGAGATGGGAGGGGGTGAAGGGGGGGAGGGAGGGAGAACTGGGATTGGTACATAAAATTAAAAAAAAAAACAACTTTTTTTAAATAAATAAATTTTTAAAAAAAAACAGAAAAAAGTAATAGATGCAATAGTAGAGATGTGCATAAGACTCAGAAATGTTCAGAAATGATGACTCAGTTAAACATTATATAGTGGTATTCTATTTGTACTGAAATGTGATTTTATTTGTATGTTAATAAATAAAGTTGCCTAGGGGTCAGAGCTATTAGCAAGCCATAGCGAAAGCCAGGGCGGTGGTGGTGCACGCCTTTAATCCCAGCACTTGGTAAGCAGAACTAGGTAGATCTCTGTGTGTTCAAGGATACAGCCAGCATTGGAGACACACGCCCTTAATCTCAATACCAACCATAGAAGACTTGGAGGTCTGTACAGAGAGGCAGTGACGAGGCAGTCACGTAGTTGGGTTTACAACCAATGAGAAGGCAGAACAGAACTCTTATTTAAAGGCGAACACACAGGAAGTAGTCCCTTTTCGGAGAGGTCTCTTGGCGGGAGAGGCTAGCTGGCGGAAAAGCGGGTAAGACTCTTAGCTCTGACCTCTTTGGCTTTCATCTTTACATTGGCTCTGTGTCTCTTATTTAATAAGACGGTTGGTTACATCTACAACATTACAGTTTATAGACTACAAAATATTTTTTTTTATTTACTGAGCATACTATTTAGGGCCCAAATAAAAACACGGAAGTCAAAATAACATGTATAATGACAAAGGGTAACATGATAAGCAGTATTCATGTTTGCTTCATGATATAAAATTTGAGAGGAAAACATTCTATCATGAAAATTAAAACCACTATCTGAGGAATAGCAGAGAAGACATCTGAGAGTCACAAGGAATTAAATACAGGTCCTAATTCTGCTACAGAGTAATGATGTGAATCTAAGCGAGTCTCCCTACCTCTCTTTTTATGATGTAAGGAATCGTGATGATAGTAACCACCATACTGCATAATTATAAGCAGTAAACAAAAAAAGTATAAGGACCAAGCACATAGAAAATACTCAATAAAAGCAACTTTTTTCTCCTAACATGACCTCAACTTGTCACTGTTTTATTCCATGCACATATAATCACATAACTGTGGCAAATTTACTCTCATTCTCCCAGGGCACAACTTCAAAATTTTTCTCTAAAGTCATTCTGTCCTACTTTTTATAATTACTTCCAGAAGCTATTCACAGTAGTTTTGATTGATTTCAAGCATTTTTATCCGTTTGTATTTTACTAAAACATGTAACAAAATGACTTAATCTCAAGCCTGAGATTTTGGTACCAGAAATAGTTTGGAAAAAAGAAGAAAAGAAAAAGATGAGAAAAACTCATATTCAGTAATGTAACATAAAATGGAGAGTAAAACATTAATATCCATGAGGATTAAAGTATTCTAGAACTGGGAGAAAGATCTGTGAGTAAAGTGCCTGATACTCAAGCATGTGGACCCAAATTGGGATCCCCAGCACACATCTATGAAGCTGAGTGTGACAGCACATACCAATAATCCCAGCTCTGGGATGGAAGAGAAACCTGGGTCCCAGGGGCTCAGGGGCTAAAACAACAAGCTCCAGATTCAGTGAGAGATCCCACCTCAAAGTCATAAGGTGAGCATTGATAGAAGACAGCTGAAGTCATCTCTGGCATCCTCATATCCATACACAGGAGATTACATGCACACACACAAAGTACTGTGGTCACAAAAATGTTGACCTGCTTACAAGAAATTCTGTAATACTGAAAAAGTTGAAACTTGGTGATTAAGAGAATTCTGAAGAGATATTAATGTTTCCTTTTTACAAATTGTGCTTGACATCAATTCAGACTATTTTAGAGTCATGTCAAATGTGTCAATTTAAAAAGAAATTAAAATGAGATGTCAGTGTCCAAAAAAACACACATGGAATATATGTAGATGGTCATGCAAGAGATATCTTAATGTAGTGATATTAACATTAAGTTTTATATTTTGATTGTTGGTGGGGAGGTAAATTTGATTGATGTCTGTTCTAAATACATTTGATACTCAGTTTTCTTGCTTTTAAATTTATACAAGAAAAAAATACTCCCCAATAGATGGTGTAAGAGCAAAGGTTCAAATGACTACCTTTGATCTGTTCTTCAAAAGCTAATCTGTATAAATTCAGAATTAGTTTTATTCCATCTCCAGGAAATTCCTCATGGGAGGGGCTGGCAGGTAATACATTAAGCAAGGAAATGGCCTACGTGGCTTTTAAGTGGATTCTAACCACCAGGCTGTCATCTCCTGGTCATTCTTAACTCTTATGCAGATTCCTTTCTCTAGACCAGGACAGGAAGTGAGAGTTTAAAATAAATTAAATGAATTAAAATTAACCCAGATCAAAATTTCAATCCTTCAGTCCTGCTAGCTGCACAGTGACTGCACACAACTGGTCACCACCATGTCCTACAGAGAGAGCCCCTCGCTCACCAGAGAACCATCTGTTGGGTACTCAGACTGAATGTCTCTATGTTCATAGGACTTGGTGCTCGCCGTTGTTAGCTTTTCATGATTTGAACTCCCTTAGGTAGGGCTCATGGGAAAACAACTTCATTGCCAGGTCAGTGTCAGACTAAAGGAAAATCCGAAGTCAATGAGGAGAACCGAAATAAGCAACAAAGAAAGAATAATGGGTTTTAAAAACACACTGGTTATTGTAAGGAGGATGAAAAACGATTCGAGAAACAATCCTGTTTGTCACGTACAGTTTGCACTGAATGTATCCATATCATGTTGCATTTCTGATGTTGGCATCGGGGTTTCAGATAGTCCAGCAAAGCAACACAGAAGCTGTGTTCTTGAGACTGTGATGAAACTTAACTACATGGACTCCAACAGTTCGTGTGTACAGCACATTTTCTTCCCAAAAGGGGCAGTAGATGCTTCTGAGTTACCAGCATTCCCTGTTCAGAACTTAGATATTTACCCTTGCTCAGGCGGTGCTTGTCCTCTTGAGTCGTTTTTATGCTTATTAGTATTTTGGTTTTTACTGCTTGCATGTATAGATGCTATTGTTTAGCATACATCTTGCCACCAAAAGTAAGAGTGTGATCTGCATGTGTTTGCGTTTAGGTAATTTTGTCCATTGAAGAAGGTTACAGACTTCCTGCTCCGATGGGCTGCCCACCATCCCTGCACCAACTGATGCTCCATTGCTGGCAGAAAGAAAGAAACCACAGGCCAAAATTTACCGACATCGTCAGCTTCCTTGACAAACTGATCCGCAATCCCAGTGCCCTTCACACACTGGTGGAGGACATCCTTGTGTAAGATGCATAATGTTGGTATTGTTTTCCCCTGACAATCATAATCTCTTTCAGGCTACAGGCAAGAACAACAGGTAGAGGGAATGAGTTTGCCTTGGTCACTCACTGTCTAATTGCCAACCCTGTATAAACCTTATTTTATTTATCAGCTAAACAGATAAATGACGAATATGAAAAAATGTGGGGATTTTTCACAAGAAGAAAATTTCCTCTTCTTTTCTCTCTGTTATCTATTCTATCTGCATTACTTTATTTACATTTCTCTTTTGTGGATCTTTGATATTTATGTCTTTACTGATCTTCTTTACCTTTATAAGTAGAATTTGTGTGCATGTGTGTGTCCCCTCTAATTTTCTTTCCATTCTATGTTCCATCCCTCTATTTGAAATCGCAAGCAAGACTTCTCTCTGAAGAATAATGATTAGGAGGAGGAGCAAAAATAATCCTCATCTCTGTCTGAAATATTACACTTCAAATATCATCAGTGTCTTCTTTTAGACTAGATTATAAATAGCCAAAGCACACCTTCCTGGATCACAAGATGGCCACAGGATATGCAGACATTCACTGTGGGTCACAGGTCCCAGTCAGTTTAGGGTTTTAGTAACAATAAGACTAGGCTCTTTAAGGGATATTTGAAACAGACCCCTTTTCACAGCCGGTCATGTAAGAGTTCACCTCTAAATCACTAATTGGCAGTCTCAGCAAAATGAAGCCAAGCGTGAAATAGCTAGTGATCCAACGATTGCTGCCTCCTCTGAGCAGTCCAACATCGGAAGCTGTGAGCCAAAGGCATAGAAAAGAAAAGCACTTTGGATTTTATTACTATGGCCATGGACCGCCACTGAAGGATGTTTAAGCAAGAGAATAATGTGATTACAGTTGCACTTCTAGAAGACCACTCGATTGTTGATTTAGGCTATGAATGCAAAGCAAGGAACAAGATGGGAAACAGAGCCGCATGTGTCTTTTCAGAAATCCCAGCTATAAAAGTTCAAGGCCTAAGATGTCCCCAGCTAAGACTCCTAGCAATGGTGGAGAGGGTGACTGAACTAGCCTTCCCCTGCACTCAGATTGGGGATTACCCTAATTGTCATCATAGAACCTATATCCAGTGACTGATGGAAGCAGATGCAGAGACCCACAGCCAAGCACTGGGTGGAGCTCCTGGAGTTCAGTTGAAGAGAATTAGGAGGGATTATAGGAGCAAAGGGGGTCAAGATCATGATGGGAAAAACCACAGAGACAGCTGACTCAAACTAATAGGAGCTCACAGACTCTGAACTGACTGACAGCTGGGGAGCCTGCATGGGACTGAACTAGACCCTCTGAATGTGGGTGACAGTATGGCTTGATCTGTTTGTGGGGACCATAGCAATGGGACCAGAACCTATCCAGGGCACATGAACTGGCTTTTTTAGGGCCCATTCCCTATGGTGGGATGCCTTACTCAGCCTTGATGAAGGGAAAGGGTCTTAGTCTTGTCCCAACTTGGTATGTCAGCCAGTGTTGACTACCCAAGGGAAGCCTTACCCTCTGTGAAGAGTGAAGGCAGGATGAGAAGGGGGGAGGTGGGTGAGATGGGAGAAGGGAAAGGAGGGGGACCAGTGGTTGGTATGTAAAATAATTAATAATAATCATAATCATAATCATAATAGTTAAGAAAAAAGTTCAAAGCCTAAATTATAAAATGAGAATAAAGTTGAGATCAGGGGAAAAGAGAATGAATTTATTGTCTCACAACATACACAAACAATGTTAATGTGTCTTGGTCATTGAATAAATATGGAAAGAAGAAGAAAGAAGTGGATATTTCTCATTTTTTTGTACAAACAGTGGGTGTTATACATGCTAAGAGAAGAACAGGAACAAGTTCTGGAGAATAAATGAGATGATTTGGGGCATTCTGAGTCAGAGATGCCTGTGGGATAGTCAAGTAGAAATTCCATAGGTGCATAACTTCTAGATTGAATTTGAGGTAAAATATCCGGGCTATGGAGCTAGAGAGATAGCTCAGCAGTTAAGAGTGTGTACTATTCTTGAGTCAGTTTTCGACTGACTACACAGGGCTGCTCAAAACTCCCTGTAGCTTGAGCTCAAGGATATACATCCCCCTTCTGGCTTCCATGGGTTCCTACACTCATGTATACATACCCACATGTAGACACTTGTCATAACATAATTACTTTTTCTTCCAAAGATACAGGCTAAAGGTGTACATTTGAAATTGACCAGCACATAGATTATTACTGAAGGCATTAACATACTTAGATAACCTATGAAGGAAATAAAGAATGCAAATAAACAGAGAAAAAGAAGGCAACTATCTAAAGCACCAAGATTCAAGACTTGATTCCCCCCCACACACACCATAAATAAATAAATAAATAAATAAATAAATAAATAAATAAATAAATAAATAACCAAAGGAGATTGAGAAAGAAGAGCCAGACTGGTAATTCAGGAAACACGGATGGAGCCACATCA
>CABHPR010132281.1:31774-53338 GCA_902168415.1 Peromyscus melanophrys | reverse complement strand
TGTGTGTGTGTTGGGGGAGGAGGGGAACTCCCTCTCTGCTTCTGTGAACAACCTCATCTATACACTTTGCTCTCTTGTCCCTGGCAGTGTTTTCTGCTGTGGGTCTCACTATGACTTGAATTTTTGTTCCCAAATCCATGTCCAGGCACTCAGTCTCAGGATTGATCACTAATTGTACTCTCAGGCTGGGTCTTCCGAGTTCTGCCCTCAAGAAGGAATTCCTTTCCTGGTGGATTAATGTATGTCCAAGTTAGCTTTGTCAGTGTGATACATCCTAGAGTCATCCGAGAGGAAAGCTTCGACTGAGTAATTGGCAGATTAGATTGGACGTGTGGGGTTAACTGTTCATTGATACAGGTGTGCCCACTGTGGGTGGCACCATTCCCTGGACAGGTGGTCCTGGGCTGTATGAGAAATTCAGCTAAACACGATCCTGTGAATGAGACGGAGAGAGGGAAGCCATCAGACCGTGTTCCTCTGTGGTGCTGCCTCCAGGTTCTTCCTTCGAAGTTCTTGTCCCAACATTCACCAGCAATGGATTGTGCGGTTGATGTGTAAGCCAGACCAGCCCTTTCCTCTTCAAGGTGCCTTTGGTCATGATGTTTTACCAGGCAACAGGATGGAACTAGAACAACAGGTTATGGTGAGAGTGGTTTTGCTCTAATGGTGAACTCTTTGGCAGGCTTCTTCTGGTTCACCATGTCATGTCATGTGCATATATGCACATGCACACACACACACATACATACACACAATACACACACACACACACACACATACATACACACAATACATACACACATACACACATATATACATATATGTGCATACATACATATATATCATAGGGACTATCAGAATATATATACATACATGTATATATATATATATATATTTTTTCTGATAGTTCTGATGATTAAGAAGCTCTTTAGCACATGTGGTCCCATGACCTTGAATCTACCAGAATACAGAACTGTGAGAAATAAGTTTCTTTTCTGTATAAATTACCCAGCTTCAGGCTTTCTGATATCAATAGAAGACAAACTAAGATACAATTACTTTTAGATTAAGACTTAGACTTAAATTATGGGATGGTTTCATTCCTATAAATAATTGTCTGCCATATATATTCTAGAAAAGATAGGAAATACATAAGGAAACCAGAATCTGCTTCACAGGGTAATTGATTGAACCATTAAAAAAAATATCTTGGGTACCTGTAACACGAATTGCGGAACAATCTTATTAATAAAAAACCTGGAGCCAGATATTGGGGTGAAGCAGAGATCAGAGGAATAGAACAAGACAAGCCACAAGTTCTCACCACTAGGAGATCCTGGGCCCAAGAGAGAGCTACTCCCTGAATACTCACGCCTTATATACCTTCCTGTGCCCTGACATCTTCCTTTCTCTGTCCAGCTACATCACTTCCTCTTTCCACCCAGCTCTATCACTTCCTGTTTGTCTGTACAGACCTCCAGACCTCTATGGTTAGTGCTGGGATTCAAGGCATGTGCCACCATGCCTGGCTCTGTTCCCAGTGTGGCCTTGAACTCACAGAGATCTGGATGAATCTCTGCCTCATGAATGCTAGGATTAAAGGCATGTGCTACCATTGCCCAACTTCTATGTTTAATATAGTGGCTGGCTTTGTCCTCAGATCCCCAGTCAAGCTTTATTTGTTAGAGCACAAATAAAATATCACACAGGTACCTATTCTGTATAACACAGTCTTAGGTACTGTTGGGTGGCACGATTCCTTGTGAGACATGAACAAATGTCTACTCAGCCTAGACAGGGAGTCAATGGCAGACCAAAGTGTGTACACCTATAATGTCCAAATTGGTGAACCAAAGGGTTTTACTGTGGTTGCTTACTGTGAGGGGTCGCTTAAAGGAACAGAAATGACTCAAAGTCAGCTGCATCTCTGAAAGCCACCCCAGCACGGGTGACAGTTCATGAAAACTGGAAACATGAGTATGTTGCACAGCCTGCAGGGGCTCAGCTGGTCTCTCCTTTTTCCAGGCTGCTGGATCTGAGATGCTTGTAAGCAGCTCAGCTTGGCTGAGAGTGAGTGACTCTCAGCCCTTACTACTTACACAAGCATGGGAAAGGCGCGACAGAGTAAATCCGATCTGTTTCAGGTACTTCCTGAAGCTGTTTTGAGGTGCTTCCTTTCTCACTCCAGAAGCTCCTCTGTAGGACGGAGTGCTCACCTCCCCTGAGAACAGCTTGTTGTTTTGCCTCCCTTTTCACATCTTGTGTCTTAGAGGAAAAGATGTTTCTTTCTGAGATGGAAATTACCACACAGCCCACATTTAGTAAATTAAGCTTGTTATAAAATTCCATATTTATAGTGTGATATTTGCCCTTTCAGCCTTCCTCATCCTGGCTTGAGTCAGGCTGGCGGAGCTTTCATCCTTCAAGTTCCATGGTCTGACTAGTTAAATGCTCTGGCAGGAGGTTAGAGGGAAGAGCGTGACTAGGTCATCTCACAGTCTCTTCCTGGCTGGGAATTGCAGCTCTTGTCAGACCAGAGCTTCACAGTCTTCCTTCAGTGGCTCCTCTAAGCTGAAGGGTGTGTGACAGGTGCTACCATGACCAGCCTGGAGGCACAACCCCATCCTTGGAGCTACACCTGCCCACTGTACCTGCCTTGCTGAAGGTCTCTCCCAATTGTTCTACTTCCTCCTAAACACCTGACTCATTCTTGACCACTTTAATACATGCCACCGAGTGGCCATTAAGATGTTCATACGTATTGCTTGATTTGATGATTTCCTGAACCTACATTAACTGTGACAAATGGAGAAGCTGCATTTTGGAAGGATTTATAATTTTCCTGAGGCCACACAGGGAGTAAGGGGCAGATTCAGGTCCTATGCATCCCAGCCATGTTAAATGATCCAGGACCCTTCTACCCCTTTCTGTGGGTCACACTCATCTAGAGGAGGGCTGCCCATCCCCCTCTGATCCTTTACAGACCTTGGCATCAGTAGCTCTTCCCTGTTGACTCCCACTAAGATATGGAAGTGAGAGCTCGTAGTTACCTTTGTTAGTTACAAGAAGCTCTGAATATGTAAACACTAGCATGTAATCAGAGCCAATATCCCGATTCTGAGGATGAGTTTCATTACAGGGAGGTTGGTAGACATAAGGGCTTCTCTCTCCTCAGCCTCACCTTCCACATCAGCAGAGGCAAAGCCGAAATGATCCATGGTGACTGCAAGGGTGAGTGCACAGCGGCCTGCATTTCATGTGGCTTGGGTGACGTGGGTTTCAGTGTGGAGGTGCTGTTTATGTCTGTCATGCTCCTGGGCATGGCAGCCAAGGGTGGTCGTGCCACAGCCATTACATCACTGCCTTCCCTCGCAGAGAACCTCCAGAGTGCTCTTTGCATATTTGTTTAATGATTTTTTTTTCTATGCTTGCTACTGGAGTTTTTAAGGTCAAAGCCTGGGCCCCGACACCTTAACAAGCTCAGCTTAGCCACTCATCCTCAATAGGCCAATGAAAGAGACAAATAACAGAGAAAGGCAGGGAAAGGAGATTTGCTCAATGTGACCACACTGGGAAGAACAAAGTGACCAGTGACTGCCCCCTTCCCCACTCTCACGTAAATTCATCTTTTAAATTTACTTCTTAAGTTTGTCTAGCAAAGAACAGATTAAAGATTTTTCGGAAAATTTAACAAAAGCATATTTTAAAAAAATTAGTTACCCTTTAGGTGTAAGAATTCTTTATTGGAAAGATTTGACAATATAGCGTTTTTTTTTTCTGTCACATGCAGGGCAAGTTTACCCAGTCCTAAATGGTACTGTTGATTGGTGTTGAGTCTTTTGTGATTCCTATTATTGAAAGCAATTACATTACGATATCTAACAAACGTATATGTCCATCATTTTGTAATTATCACAACCTTAATAAAATGACACACTTAAACTTGCATAGTCAAGAATATTCCTAGAAAAAAATCTAATAATTTTTAATGTACATTGCTTAGAGATTTTATTTGACATAAAGCATTTTTATGTCTTTTCATTTTCTTTGATTATTTAAAGTAATTATAAGTTCTTTCTAAAATCTTTTGGGGAAAAATCTATCAAAATCTATGTAGTTGATATAAAATTTTGTAATGTAACAAAAAACTTTTATGGCTAAATGTATTCTCATTTTGAAAAATCTAGGATGTAGGTTCAAGTGGAATACTGAGACAGGTTATTGGAGGTAAGAAACTTATTAGAAAAGCTATTAATACCATGAGAAGACAGGCAGACAGACAGACAGTGAACAGCATGGCAGGGACTCTGAAGAAGAGTTAGGGCTGAAGAGGCAGGAGTTGAAGGGGGGAGCTCTTTTTTTAAACTCTCTGAGGAAGAGGGGGTTCAGAGTATGTGTCTGTAACCAAGCTCGCCCATGCCTGGGCAACAGGCAGAGAAGAAAGGGGGAGCAAGGTAAATAGCCACCAAGCGGTTGTCTAGTGCCCAGTGGTCAGCTCTGAAAACACACATATGAGTAACATTATATGGACTTAACACATTTGAGGATGTATGTGTATATGAAATACATAGGTGCATGTAATACAATTCATGAAAAACAGAATGGATTTTTTTTCATGAAAAAGGGAGTGGGGAAAGGTACATGGGAGTTTGGAGGGAAGAAAGAGAAGGGAGAAATGTAATTAAAATACAATTTCAAAATGAAACAGAAAAGAAATATCTATTAAAATATTATCCAGCAGTTATAAATACCAGAATGATATAGCTGGTCTTCTGGGAGTCTAATGACCATATTTGGAGGCTGCTCTAATGTGGTCAGAGGGACTGAAAGATATTTTCCCCTTGTCCTCCAGGGTCAATGAGGTTCTAGGTACTGTGGCTGTCTCTAGAAATGTTCTGCATCTGTGGGCAGTCACCTGTTCTCTTGTTCGTGGAGGCCATGGAGACCACACTCTGAATTCTAACCAGTGTCCAGTCTGCAAAGAGGAGGGTCAACACAGAGGAAAGGATTGCTCAGTGCTTCTGGGAAAGCCACAGCCAGGCCAGGCAAGGCCTTCACTTGTCCTCTGTAGGTGGACAAGAGAGGCTAAAGAAGCCTGAGAGTCCCCACAAGCCCAAGCGACCCCTGAGGACTAGAACAAAACAACTAGTACAAAAACAACTAGTTCTGGCTACCCACATGGCCTTCAACACCCAGCAGGAAAGTATAACCAGGATCAAAATGTTTAACAGTTCAAGGGACTGCAGTCCTCATACTATACTTAACCTCATGAATATTATTTTTTGGATTACTATTTCTCACTAATGATTCTCTTCCTGATTTTATAAACACACATACACACACACCCACACACCCCCTCCCCTGCACACACAGGGCAGGACAGTTCAGAGTTTCCTCCATCTTGTATTCTTACTGAGGCCATTTCAGGTTTGACTAGAATTTGGTCTCTTTGATGGAGAATCCCATGGAAAATTAACCCAACACACTATTTTAGGAATTGGAGGTCAAGATGCCCCAGCTAAACTGCTTATCTTAGCTTCTGTTAAACAGCCTGCTTCTGCAAGCCTCCCCCTGGGGCTGCAGAGTGAGATGAGAGGGTGTGGTTTTTGCCTTTAAAAGTCCCTTGGTCTAAATACTCAGGCCTACACTTAGGTCCCGAATCCCTGAGTGCACTCCCAGGGGCTGGAATAAAGACTTTCGGTTGGCTATAAACCATGTCTGAGTGGTCATCTCTGATGGGCTCCTGTAACAATACCACCCAGATCCCTGGATTACTTCAGCACAGCAATGTCAACTGAAGCTGAGAAAAATGGGCCCATCTTCTTAAATACTGAGGCAAAATTCTAAAAACTGTATTAGTCAACTGTGGAACATTCTCTCTTTCTGGAAGCATACTTCTCACAGCTGTGACATGTCCCTGAATTGTAAACACCCATGTCCTCTGGTTAGAGGAGACTGCCAGATACTCTGTCATTAAACTCACAAATTAGGAAATGACTCAGAATACTCAAGTGATATCCTTGGAACATTGTAAGACAACCCCATAAAAATGGCCCCCAAAGATTCTATTTATCGTTTAAATTGTCACTTAGATGTTGACTTTGACTTCTCATACAAAGCTTCCAGGTGCTTGTTGCTGACACAAGAGTCTGACACAACAGTTGGCTAGTTATCCTTCCACAGGGCTCTGGTCCATGGTCCAGCCCATTATACAATTACATTTCACCTTACTAAACAAGATGTATGTTAACCATTGATGTTAAAAGATTTTCCTCAAGAAATGACTGGAAAGGGCGGATGGGCAGCGTTTCATGGTCAGGTAGAAAAATGGTGAAGGGATACTCCTAGGAATCTACAAGGATGACACCAGCTAAGACTCCTAGCAATGGTGGATATATAGCCTGAACTGGCCATCTCCTGTGACTGGGCAGGTCTTCAGTAGGGGGATTGGGACTCAGGCCCAGCCACACAACCCTTGACCTACAGTCTGTCCTGCCTATGGGAAATTCGGGGGATTGGTGATTACCCCAGTTGTCATCAGAGAGTCTTCATCCAATAACTGAGGGGAACAGATGCAGAGACCTACAGCCAAGCACTGGGCCAAGTTCAGGAAATCCTTCTGAAGAGAGGGAGGAAAGACTGTAGGAGCCAGAGGGATAAAGGACATCACAAGGGATCCCATAGAAACAACTAACCTGGCTCATAGGGGCTCACAGAGACTGAACTGACAACTAGGGAGCCTGTGTGGGATCAACCTAGGCCCTCTACATATATGTGACAGTTGTGTAGCTTGGTCTACTTGTAGGACTCCTAACAGTGGGAATAGGAGCTGTCCCTAACTCTTTAGCTGGCTTTTGGGAACCTATTCCTCATATGGGCAGGCTTGCCCTGCCTTAATTCAAGGTTAGTCCTACTTGATATGCAAAGCTTTGTTGATACCCATGGCAGGCCTGCCCCTTTCTAAATAGAAACAGAGGAGTGGATTGGGGGGTGGGAACAGAGGGGAGGGTTGGGGGGAGGGAGTGGGAGGAGAGGAAGGAGGGGAAACTGCATCAGGATGTAAAATGAATGAATAAATTTACTTAATTAAAAAAAATCTGAAAAGATTTTCCTCATTCATTTGTCTCTTAATGTTCCCCACAAGGTTGTAACAGATCAGACCTGATGGCCAGTTCTGAACTTGTGTTGGCCAATGACAAATGTCTAAGGCTACAACAGTGACAAGAATCCTCAGTCTTGTTGACACCTGTGACAAAGCCTACAAGGGTTCTCTAGATGGTTTTTCTGCCTGCTCTCTTCCTCCAATAAGGGCAAAACTTCAACTGTTTTCCTAACGACACTCTCAGTAATTTCTTAACAGTATCAACAGTCCCATTTTATATATGTCACACTACCTCAGTCATATAACACACTCCAAGGATTCATGCTGCCATCACATGGCTGCCTTATGTTGGATCTTTGCCACCTGTCAAATTTTGTTGTGGCCCCTTAGCCGGACCCTTCTCTGAGGGACTCTAACTGCTGTGCTTTCTATATCACCACTTTTGCCAGCCCAAAGCAGTTGAGAGAGATTTGTGCCCTCAAGCCCCTTTTAGATCTGTGACCTCTAAAAAGGCCAACAGGCCATCTAACGGCACCCTCTTGCTGCTGTGGGCATCTTTTCAGGACTCAGGACCCAGCCAGTGGAACTGAGGTGTCTTTGCATCAGTTAACATCCCTGCTCACTCACTCTCAGAAAATGTTAGCATTTTTCGGGACCAACCCTGCTCTTGGCTGCTGCAGCACTCCAAAACTAAAGAGAACTAGGTCTGTGTTCTCCTCCAGGAACGACACTGCTTCTTCAACAAATCCACTCTGGTGCAGGATGGGACCCAAAGTCTTAGGACCAGACAAAAAGTTCAACAACAAGCCTTCTCCCACTCAGCTCCTCCCCTTGGTCACTCTTTCCTTCTCATCCTCATCCTTGTTTTTACTCTGTCTTTTAAACCTTCAACAGAAGTTCCTCCTGGATCAAATCACTGCCTTGTTAGGACAGAGGCTGCCCTGGCTAGGTCCCCTAAAGGGTCTTCAGTCTCATCTTAGCCACTAGAGCCCTGGGTCTAATTAACTGTTTTTTAAAAGGTTTCTTCAGGAGCACATGACCACAGCAATGGTATGAGCCACCAGAGTCGTTCAAGTCTCTTCCTGCTACGTGAGGTCAACTCAACCTAACCCCTCAGATCCTGGGGACAGAGTCTAGCCCCCTACTTCATTGTCTGCCTCATGTAGGAAGCAGCCAATGAGAGAATACATTGTCCTAATCCTTTTGATCTGTCCTCAGGGTCTGAACTAAAGGGTTCAGGACCTAACACTCCAGGTGGACTGAGAAACTCTGGACGGGAATGCAATCTTCTCTGATAGCACCTGCTGCCATCCCTGTTAGGTTCCAGGATGCTTCTGATGAGAGGCTCAACAGACCTCCTCGAATGGTACTTACCAAACTGTGGGAACTGACCTGAAGATGGCGCCTTGCATCCCCAAAGTCCCCTTTCCATCCTATAAAATCCTCAAGCTCCTGTGCCGTGTGCGCAGTCTCCTCTTCTACAGACCAACTGCGGCCCTTCAGCTGTTCTGTTTAGAAGAAAATTCTGCTCCTGGAGATGCCTGCTTTCTATTTCCACAGTGCCCCATCAATCCAACAGCAGTGCCTTCTGGTGACAGCCCAGATCAAGAGAGGCAGAAGGAATGAACCCTTTCCACCTTCACTGGCCAGTCTACCTTGTTGGGTACTGCTTCCTTCACTGACATGGGAACCAGCGCTTCAGGCCCCCATCACTGACTGAGGACCAGACTCTCTGGGAGTCTGCAGGTTTTCTGGGCCAGATGTGACTGCTGAGAAACAGAGCCTCAAGGACCAAGCATCCCAGCCTCTCAAGTGTGAGAACTGTTACTGTTTCAATGTAAGCTGGAGGTGTGTGTGTGTGTGTGTGTGTGTGAAAAGACTGGGAAATCAGTTGAAAGGGAATACACACACACACACACACACACACACACACACACACACACACACGCACACTTCATTTGTTCTGTTCCTCTAGAGAACTCTAAGACACAGCTCATGCCAACTGAAGTTGAAAAGTGATGTTACTGGTACCTGGAGGTCATCCCAGTGTCTACTGGACAGTCTGGAGAATAGAAATTGGTGATGTGGGAAGTGTAGAAGACATGTAGTCTTTTCTGTCAAAGGGTTAAGCAAGAGAATTATCCTTTTAGTCCAGGCTCCCCTGCAAGGTGTTTGATGAAATCTCTTCCTGACAGACAAGCCCCTGCTCTGGCTGGCAGTAGGACCTTCAGACATTCTTCCCCCTGCTTGAGATTCTTGGGGGAATTTCAGTTTCCTGGGGCCCATTGTCTCAATACTCTGACAGTTAAAGGGAGAAGCACCAGTGTCTCTCTTAGAATATCCTTGTTACTGCAAGGATGGTCACTTGCTGGGGATTGAACCCAGAGCCAAGAGCCTCACTCTGCCAACAAGCTGCTCTCCTACTACAATGTCCAAGCTCTCAGTACAGGAAAGAGTACAAGGAGTCGTAGGCAGATAAGACACAAATAATTCCAGGGCACATAGACCACTAGGGAGCCAGATGCCAGCAGGCACCCAGGTACACACAAAGACCAGGATACAGGCCTACATGGGCTGGCTGGTAGAGACAAAAGGCAAAGGCCACTGGCTTCTGACCTTTAAGCCGTGTTTATATAGAATCACCCAAAAGTGGCATTCTGTCAGAAGTAATTTTATGACAGATTACATCACTGTTTACTTTTTGGGTCTGTGGTTGTTTGATTGAGAATGACCCCATATGCTTGAATAATTGCTCCCCAGTTGGTGGAACTGTTTGGGAAGAATTGGGAGGTGTGGCCTTGTTGGAGGAGGTGTGTCACTGGGGGCAGGCTTAAGGTTCCAGAAGTGTCTGCCATGCCCGGTGCACTACCTGCTTTCTGTTTGTGGATGGGGATGTAAGGTTTCAGCTGCTGTGGGGCCATGATTACTTTTCTGCAGCCAAGCTCCCCACTGTAATAGTGATGGGCTCCTATCCCTCTGGAATTGTAAGTTACAATTAAATACTTCCTCCTATAAGTTGACTTGGTCATAGTGTTTATCACAGCGGTGGAAAAGAAACTAATACATGTTCCTTGGACACCCAATGTCAGCTGCTTTTTGCTGAGTCATGCCCCTGGTTTATAGCATTAGGATCTTGGCCCATGTCATAATCTGTATAGCACATGTCTACATGTAAACTGGAGATGGCCTTTTGTTCCCTACACCTAGTTCCTGATTCACATTTTTATCTTCTCAGTACTATTCTGTATCTGATTTCTAGACGGACACAGACTTTCTCAAGATGGACAACATAACAAAATGAAACCAAATTCTGTAGAAATAAAAACAAAGGAAATCTGGCTTCCTTTGTTACACCCTGGTAAAGCTGATTCTAATGAAAACATACAGTTTAAAAAAAATCATTCAATTGCTGGGTGATGGTGGGCACACCTTTAATCCCAGCACTTGGGAAGCAGAGGCAGGTGGATCTCTATGAGTTGGAGGCCAGCCTGATCTGCTGGGTAAGTTCTAATACAGGCGGGATTACACACAGAGAAACCCTATCTCAAAAAACCAAACCAAACCAAACCAAACCAAACCAACAAAAATAACCCCAAATCATTAAATTGTAAAGAGTCTTTTTCTGTACCGTCAGCTCCCAAATAATGACATGGAGACTTCTTATTAATTATGAAAGCTTGGACTATAGCTTAGGCTTGTTCCTAACTAGCTCTTATAACTTAAACTAACCCATCTATTTTAATCTGTGTTCTGTCCAGTGGCTTATTATGTCATCTCTTTGTACTGCTCATACTGCTTCCTCTGAGTCTAGCTGTCTCCTCCTCCTTCCCAGAGCTCTCTCTGCCCTGAAGTCCTGACTATACCTCCTGCCTAGCTATTGGCCATTCAGCTTTTTATTACACCAATCACAGCAATATATTTTCACACAGTGTGTAAATATCCCACAACATTCAATCTTTAATGTGAACTTGGATTTATGCAACTATAAATATCATTGAATTTTACCCTTTTGAATATGAATTTGAATTTTCCCTCCCTCCCTCTTGTCACATTTCCAGATCTTTCTACTCTTCTTCAGCCTTTTCTTTTATGCTTCAGTTTTGGGTTTAAGCTGCCTCAACAATCATATGAGGAGTATGGAGGCCCGAAGTTTTGGTTTCAATCATCTTTAAATGTTACTTTTCATGTTCACCATGACTCACCAGGTCCCACTGGAAGTGTTTCTTGTGGCACGGGTGTCGATGGTATAGAAAGGGTTAAACTGCAGCAGTAACAGAACTGGATTCTAACAGCTGTTGTCACCTGTAGAGGCACCCGGGATGGACGCCAGTGCTGTCTGCTTTGTTGGGATTCCAGTGGCCCTGCACATTTCCTTAGTTAAAACCTTCGTTCTCCTGTGAGACAGATGTCAATGGAACTTTCAGTGAGCTTTCTGGAGAGGCAGAAATGTTGAGACAGGCCATTACCAGAAACGTGGGAAAGCCTTGCCTCTCCTGAGTTCCTCATCCTTAAAATTAAAAACTTTTAATTCTTTATGTGTACCTGAGGTGGGGAAGGGGGGCTGGTGACACTGGAGTGGGGTAGAGGTCAGAGACAACTGGTGGGAAGTGGCTCTTCCCCTTCACCACATGGGTCCTGGGGACTGAACTCAGACTGTCAGCCTTGGTAGCAGGTGTCTTCAACCTCTGAGGCTTTTGCCAGCCACACAATCTTTAAAAAGATGGTGGTAGCCGGCCTGTCAACCTAGCTACTGGGGGATCATAAGCTCACGGCTCTCCTGTTCTGCAGGATGAATTCAAGTCCAGTCTGGACTATATGGTAAGACCTGACCTCTCAAAACCAGTCTAAACCAACCAGCAAACTATTAAAGGACAGGATTGTAGCTCGGTGGTGAGGTACACACAAAGCTCTGAATTCAGTCTCCCTTCCCCTCCTCCCCTCTCACACCTCAACTCTTGTCTTCTCTCCATCACATCTCCTCATCTCTGTCCATTGTGTGTCCTATGTTTCTGATCATTTGCACACATTTTTTCTTTTCTGTTCATACTTGAATTCAGCATGCATAGGTGAAAAATAATGTAGAGAGTAGCTATCCTGAGAAAAAGAAATATTGATGATTATGATGGTGATGATTTATGATGTTGGGGATTGAACCCAGGGCCTTGGGCATGCCAGACTACCCTCTACTGCTTTCCTCTCTTGTCCCTTCTCATGGCTGTCTGCTGTTTTACAGCACTACAGGCTGAATTCACACACCATCACAGTAGGAGGTAACTTCTAAATAAAATCAACACTAGGCCTTGGACTGTCCAGGCGGTTATTTTCCATGCCCACAGTGCTTTTCCCTCTGCCGCTCTGTCTTGGGTACTCTGTAGGTTGGATTTCTAAGGCTCATATTGGAAGTTGCTCTTTTGGGTTTTTCCCTTGGCAATTTCAAAGGCAGGAAGGAATTTCTCACCTCTGCAGTTCTCCTCTGCTGCAGGTAAAGAATTTAACAGCTGTGGGGGTGATAACTTGAGTCAGTCAGAAGGGGTCTGATCTAGCTTAAGTTGATCTACTTTTCATGTCTTGAGGTGGTTATTTTTTAATTTAATTTAAAAAGTGTGTGTGTGTGTGTGTGTGTGTGTGTGTGAGAGAGAGAGAGAGAGAGAGAGAGACAGAGAGAGAGACAGAGACAGAGACAGAGACAGAGACAGGTGTACAGGGACTCAGGCAGACCAGAAGAGGGCATGGGATCTGCTGGGGCTGGGGTTGTGAGTTGCCAAACATGAGTGCTGGGGACTGAGTCCTTCAGAGGAGAATCCAGTGTCTATAACAGCTAAGCCGTCTTCTGCACTTAAGATGCTTGTGTCTACTTATATAGCTTAAGAAATCAAAGTCACTGATAAGGAGATTTTATCCCAGGGCACCTGAATATTGTCCACATAGATGTAGATTGGTGAGATGCCCATTGTCTGAGAAAGTGATTTTCAAGTAATTTAGAAATATCTCTTGTAAATATATTGGGACAAAAGAGACATTCAGAGGGTGGTGATCTGTTTAGTTCAGATGTAATGGGAGGGACTGGGGGCCTTGGGTTTGCAGAAGGAGGCTAGCAGCATTAAGAGGACCCCAGTGAAGACAGAAACTGGGTTTTGCAGCCCAAGCATGAGGCCTGAGCATCATCTTTGGTTTCTCCCCTTTTGTAACTCTGATTCAACGCCACCTCTGAAATATCTGAGAAGTTGGACTTTTTTTTTTTTCCTCACAGCCACTACACTAGCACAGGCCTCATCATTGCTCAGTTTTGTTAGCTGTAGTCCAGTGTACAAAATAATCAATTGGCTTGGCCGTCCATTGTAGTTAGCATTTTCTTTGGGCCACCAGCCAACTCTCAAATAAAGACATGGAGACTTATTACTAATTATGAATGCAGGGCCTTAGCTTAAGCTTGTCCCACAAGCTCTTTTAACTTAATTTAACCTATTTATCTTCATCTACATTTTGCCTCTCTTTCATTCTGTATGTCCTACTTTCCTGCTTCCTCCATATCTGTCTGTCTGACCCCTGTTGTCTTTTTTTCTTTCTTCTTTCTAGAGCCTACATTCCTCCTCCTACTTAATCTCCTATACTCTGCCTGTACCTCCTCCCTCACTATTGGCCATTCAGCTTTTTATTGAACCAATCAGGTGCCTTAGGCAAGCAAGGTAAAACAGCAACACATCTTTACAGAATTAAACAAATGCAGTGCATCTTTACATGGTTAAACAAATATCCCACAACATTCCATGCTGCTATTAAAGACTACCATGGATGCCTTGTATACAGCAGAAGCCCAATGCTCCTGGCTCTGAGAGACCTGACAGCAAGAAGCCCACAAGTTTGAAAAGGACCCATTTCCTGTCATTGGAAGCCATGTTTTCACCTCCTGCTCTTCCTCATGTAGAAGGAGAGAGGAAAAAGTTTTCTGTGGTCCATTTTATAAGAATGTTTTATCTGTCTGTGACTCAGTCACCTCTCAGAGGCCCCAACTTTTAACATCTGAACCTTGGGGATTGGGTTTCCACATAAAACTTGCAGGAACACATAGTGGTGCACATACCTTTAAGCCCAGCACTCGGGAGGCAGAGGCAGACAGATCTCTGTGAGTTCAAGGCCACCCTGGGCTACATGAGATTGATCCAGTCTAAAAAAGAAACAGCCAGAGGGTGATGGCTCACACCTTTAATCCTAGTACTTGGGAGTTGCATACCTTTATTCCCAGCACTAGGAAGGTGGAGACAGGAAGTGATATGGCTGGGCAGAAAGAGGAATATAAGGCAGGTGGGGATGTTCCGGCATTTCTCTTATACTAATGAAGCCTGAGGCCCCAGTGGCAGCTTCTTTACCCTGTTTGCTTCCTAACACATGCAAGGAAGTGACTTGTTCACAGGTGTGCTTTATCAGTCACTTTTCTCATTCTCAAATCCCAGATAAGAACAAGGGAGGAAGCACTTATTTGGCTCATGGGTTAAGAAGGCACAGTCCGAGCCGGGCGGTGGTGGCGCACGTCTTTAATCCCAGCACTCGGGAGGCAGAGGCAGGCGGATCTCTGTGAGTTCGAGGCCAGCGAGAAAACTTGTCTCGAAAAACCAAAAAAAAAAAAAAAAAAAAAAAAAAGGCACAGTCCGTTCTTGGATGGAGGTCATGGCAGAGGTTATGCAGCAGACTGTGTGGCTGGAACTTCTCACATCACAGTAGGCTCGGAGCAGAGCTAAGCTCTCATTCCCCAGTGCTTAACTCTTACCAGTCCACTTCCTTCAGGTAGGCGGCACATCCTAAAGGTTCCACATCTCCTTAAAACAGTGCTAAAAGTCATGATCCAAGAGTCAAAGACGCCAACCTTGTTCTGCTAGTTTGTTTGTTTGTTTTTATCATCTGAGAAGAGGAAACCCCAACTGAGAAAATGCCACATCAGTTTGGCCTGTAGGCAAGCTTTTGGGGCATTTTTTGATCAGTGATTGTGTAGAAGGGTTTAGCTCACTGTGAGCAGGGCCATCCCTGGGAAGGTAGGCCTGGGTGTATAAGAAAGCAAATGGAGCAAGCAGAGGAACAAACCAATAAGCAGCGTTCCTCCATGGCATCTGGTTCAGTTCCTGCCTCTAGGTTCCTGACTTTCCTCAATGATAGACCTGAAAGTTGTCAGGTGAAATAAACCCTTTCCTTCCCAAGTTGCTTTTGGTCATAGTCTTTATCATTGCAATGGAAACCTAACTAGGAAGAGCCTCTAGGGGACATTCCATATTGAAACCATAACATTCTGATTCTGGTTCCCAGAGGCAAATGACCATCTCATAATGAGAAATACACTTATCCCAGTTTCAACAGTTCTCATGGTTTTGCAGTTTTCATGCTGTCGAAGCCCGAATTTAAAATTCTCTTCTAAGACTCAAGGCAATCTCTTAATTATGAGCCTGTATACAGCAAAACATAAATTATTTTCAACATATGATGACACAGAGTAAACATTCGTCTTCTAAAGAGGAGGAAAGACTGGAATAAAGTGAGTTCAAAATCCAGAAGGGCAAACACAAAGTCGTGAAGGTGCATGTTGAGCATCTGGGGCTCCTGATGGCACCACAATAAGGGCTCCCAGAGGCTCTGCCACCTGCAGCATATTACTGGGGTCTCCATTGTGGGAGCCCACGAAAGCTTCCTAGTGAGATCTGAGCTTGCTTTACACAGCAGGGCTGCATTAGGGGATGTCTTGACCATGTGCATGGTCACCAGGTATCTTGGATAGTCTGCACTTGATTGTGCTGGGGGAGGTCTTTTGCCCCACCTCTTGGCATTACTTTAAAAGCCAAGAAGACAGAAGGGGCTGGTGGGTTTTGACCCAGGTCCTCCCAAGGCTTTTCTGTGTTTTCTAACTGTCTTGCTCCTCTATATTTCTATCTACATATTCTTTGTTTCTCCCTGCTCAAGAGTACCCTGGGGGAAGAAGTGGGGGCAGGTCCCCCACTCCATTGCAGCTTAGGCTTCACTTCACAACTCCTAGGAAGGAAAATGAAAAAATGCATGATTTTTTTTTGTGTGTGTGTATATTACCAGCATATAGGCAAATGAAGACTGTAAGATTCCCCAATGACAGGGTGTAGACTGAAGAGCAAAGCAGTCTGGGGAAAAAAGATTAGGGCAAACGAACTTAGAGAAAGAGTCAGGGAAAGAGAAGGAGGCATCTCTTGTGCCAAGGGCACATGCTTGGAAGTGCCATGTCCAGAAGACTGGCAATGGAAAGGCAACCTAGCTGTAGTTTTACTGAGAGTGTGACTGGGCTCTGAGAGGTGGAGCCTAGGATGTTAATGTTCTTAGGCATTGGATAAAGGAGATTGGCAAAGTGAAGGCTTTTCTGCTCTAGGAAAGAATGAAAAGGAAGGAGATAAAATTGCTGTCACCCACTCTGATGTGATGGTGCATGCCTGTGATCTCAGCATTCAGGAGGCCGGTGCATGAGATCAAATGGTCAAATACATTTGAGGTCAAATAGTAAGAACCAGTCTCAACCCCCCTCCCCCCACACACATACACACTCACACCTACTGTTACAGGCTGGGTGTGGTGGCACACACCTGTAATCCTAGCACTTGGGAGGTAAAGCAAGAAGATCAGAAATTGAAGATCATCAGCTACATTGCAAGTTTGAGACCAGACTGGCCTCCATGAAACCCTGTCTCAAAACAAAACAAAACTCAGCTTCACCACCACTGTCATCACTACCACCCCTGTTAACAAAACGTTTCGTGAAAGTCAAGATACATTGCCAACATAGTGTTCATCACCTTTGTATATTGCATTGTTCTGGAAGCTTTGACCTGTCTTCACAGTAGCCATGCAAGGTAGGCATGCCTGTCTCTATTTTCAGCAGGAAGAAAATTGTTCCCTGAAGTCACTATTGGGCTTACTCAATGAGGTCACTCGATGAGTTGTTTGAGAAGCTAGGAGTTAAACCTGGGGCTAATGAATTCCCAAGTTGGGTAATAACAACTAACACCTGTATTCTTCCTAAAACTCTTCTTGGTCTTATTCAGACTGAGAAGAATTGGACAGTACAGTACAGGAAAAGGATGAATAATTCATCAAACAGACATTGGAGGAGGTTGGACTAACAATAGCTGTTGACATCTTTTGGGTACTTACCATATACCAAGCAACGGGGTGTTTATAAATGAGCACGACAACTCTGTGTGGTACTGCTGTCCCCATGCTAAAGCGTGAAAACTGGGTTTCCAGCAGGTCCCCACCCACCTTCAGTTCTACAGCGGATGAGGCAGAGACAGGAGCCTCTCAGGCACTCTGATGCTAAAGCTCACATTCTCTTTGAGCCTCAGAGAAAGTTCATGGGATTCTGAGTGTAAGGAAGAGCCTGTGGCTCTCTGAGAAAAAGAAAGAGGTACAAGTAAGGAATGCAGATATAATTGTAGCTGAGTTGATGGTGTTGAGTGTTAATCCATGTCTGGTGAATCCAGAGTCAAAGTCTCTGGTGGAGAGATGAGAAGGATGGGTGTAGAGAGAGGGGCCGGCCTTTCTTCTACAGCTTCTTGTTACTCCTTTCCCTGACAAAGTTTGCCACTGGACCTTTGCACAGGTTCCCTCTCCTTGACCATTTTCTTCCCCTTTCATGATGGACACTTCCTATTCTTGTTCCAGATCATAGCCATTTTCTCAGAGACTTCCTCTCCACCCCCTTCACTGAGTCAAATCTTCCCATTTTTGGTCCCAGTAGCTCTCCTTTATGAATCTTCCATAGTTGTCTATCTCCTATTCTAGATCCCAAGAAAGAGAGGGCCCTGTCAGCTTGCTCTCCACCTTCTACCCCTGCATGGTGTCCAGAACATGAAGTGGTTAATCATTAACAAAGTGAATGGGTGAATAAATCAGTGAATGATCCAAGATCCCATCACCAGCTAGGACGGTCACAAGATGCTCGGCGCCCTTTAAACTTCCAAGGTATTTCGTGCATGAGAGGAAACCTGTCTTTAGGTTTCACTTATGAATTTTTCTGAAGTGGGGCTTCATGTGTTAAGAGAGTGTGCCATTTCTTTAACCCTTGGACATTATTATGTTATACTATGAACCTAGCTCTTAATTTTAGGAAACAAAGATGAAACTTAGAAAAAAATGTAGTTATATTCTGGAAAGAAACTTTTAAAAGTGGATTATGTTAACTAGTCTCTTTGAAGTTTGTGTGTGTGTGTGTGTGTGTGTGTGTGCTTCAATAGATTGAAGTGTGTGTGTGTGTGTGTGCGTGCACATGCATACTCCGATAGCTTGAAGAAACCTAATGAGATGTGTGTGTCATGACGTGAAATGAAAAAAGAAAATGCGTGATAACAGTAATTACTTATTTTCAGTGCCAGAAACTGAGACTTTTGACTGGATTCACTTAGAAAGAAAGACATTTGGGAATATTTTTAGAAGATGTCTGAAAACTGAAGGCTGACTTATTCACAGACCTGTTAGCTGGTGAGAGAAGTACATTTGTTATTATTCACGGATCTAGAAAGTGTCTAGTAGAGTGGCATACATTTAATAAATATTATTTCTTTATGAGAGAGAGATACACAGTAGAGAGAAGAAATCAGGCTCTCTCCTCGGATGGTAGATGGCTGTGGCTCTGCTTCCCTCAGCCACCATAGCCAGGATCTGAGCAGCCTCACTTGGCAAATGAAGCACCGGTGTGGATTTCATACGCAGACATTCACTCCCTCCTTTGCTTCCTATCTGTCTTCTCCAGCCCAGGACTTGCACAGCCTCTCTGGGCTCACAACTGTTAGCTTCTCACAGTGGGATTCTGAGATGCATACAAGCGTACCATAGTTGCTCCCAGACAAGAAGATCAAAAGCATTCACTCTTTGCATTTAAGGACGAGGTTGGGTAGTTTGGATGTGAAATGTACCTCACAGGCTCATGTGTTAGAGCGTTTGGTCACAGGCTGGTGGCACTATTTGGGAAGGCTGTGGAATCTTTGGGTCACTGGGGGCGGGCCTTGAGACTATACTGCTTCCTGTTTACTGAGTGTGGACACCATGTGACCAGCTAGCTCCTTGTGTCTGCTGTCATGCCTTCCCTGCCGTGATGGATGCTGTCCCGCTTGAACTGTGAGCCAAAATAAACCCTCTAATCTTCAGGTTGCTTTTGTCAGGGTATTTTATCACAGTGATGAAAAAGCAACTAAGACCAAAATGTTCTTAATTGTAGATTTTTTTCTTTAAAGTTCTCATGTATCCCTAGTTGAACTCATTACATAGCCAGAGGTGACCTTGAACTCCTGATTCTCCTGCCTCCTCTTCCTGAGTGCTGGCATCACAGGTATGTGCCACTACACCTAATAAGATAATTATAGCTTTCCACCCTCACTTTAAAAATGTTATGAGACAGCCTCCTCACAAGTTGCATGCTCTTGCTATAAACTTAGTGTTCCTCTGGCCTCAGGCATCGCTGGGTGTTGGGGCTGAAGACAGCAGGTGTCTTTGTTGGGTGTTGATGGAGTGTTCTCTGGATATGAGTTCAGGAGTGATGCTTCTGAGTGACACAGGAGATCTGCTTTCACTGTCTCCAGGAGGTGAAAGATATTTATAACCTCTTTGCTGCTCCCCTACACATCCATACAGTGTTCTGTAGGATCAGCTCCTTCCCTAGGTGCATGAGGGTACCAATGTGGGATGAGGACACATTTCCACAACAGACCTTGTCCCTGTCCACACTCCCCAGGGCTGCAGCCTTACTTCTCGTTGCCACATCTTTGCCTTCAGTTCCTTCCCTGACATTCCTTAAAGCCCCAGGTAGCAAAGCTGCTGAAAACTGGGGGAGTGCAATTAGTGGGGTCACAGTAATGGGCCATAGATGGCTTGTCCTTGGGTCTGGCCCTCTATCTCACTTGAGTGCAATTCTTCTACCAGGACCTTTCCCCACCCCCTTATCTTGTCCACTATCTCTAGAACACAGCCTGGGTGTTCCAAGCACCCCCCGCCCCCATTGCTCTGTAGTGGGGGACACTGAACTCTGGATTTCTTCCACAATCCTGGGCCTAATTAGTTGTATCCACAGAATGCAGTTTTTGTAGTAACTTGGAAACAGGGAGACCCAGAGAGCTGCTGTCATTGCCTGGGTATTCTGGGTGTGGAGGCAGGGGAGCATGCCCAGAGAGCATATAGTTAAGGAGCCCCTTGCCCTTGCATCTTTTTATCTGGCTATCACTATAATAACATGCAATTGTAGAGTGAGGTCAGTCTTCATGTCTCTGGGAGTCCCCAGCAGTGACATCCTGAGGACCTATCTGCAGCTGGCATTGGAGTGGGCAGTCTTGTGGGACTTACTGTGTGTGTCGGGTTTGTGTGATCTGAGTACAGTTAGTGTCAGGATTAAGTTGAATTGCAGGATACTCAGTTGGCATCAGAGTACTGGAAACTGTTAGACCACAGAATAGAAGCTTCAAAGTAACACTTGGATTCACAGGAATTGGACTTGTGTTACAATGGAGGGCAGGGTGGCATAGACAAGAATGATGGAATGCTCAACTCTGGGCTTGTAATCACAGAGTTGGACATCTGTCTTAGTTACTTTTCTATGACCAAGGCAACTTATGAAAGAAAGCCTTTAATTGGGCTTTTGATTTTAGAAGGTTAGGCCATTACTGGAGCAGCTGAAAGCTTTTTTCTAATCTACATGTAGGAAGCAGAGTGAATGAAAGCACACTGGGGATGGGGTCTGCCCCGAAGGACACACCTCCTCTAACAAGGCCACAGCTCTTAATCCTTCCCAAACAGTTCCACCAACTGGGGCCAAGTATTCAAAATGAAAACCAAAACAAAACCACGATCCCTGGGAGCAGGGGTAGGGGGCATTCTCACTCAAACCACGACACCAGCCTTGCAAGATGTTAGGAATTCACCTTATGAATTTGAGAAGTGTTAAGAAAAAAGGTGTTCTGGCTTTCCAGTGTAAATCACAACACTATACAACAACAGTGACTTCAGTAGAGGAGGCCTGATGGGAAGAGATGACTCCCTAGTCAGTTACCCTTACAGCCGAAGTGTTCCTGTGTCCTGCCCGGTCCATAGCTGCTCAGACCCAAGTAAACACACAGAGGTTTATATTAATTAAAACTGCTTGGACTAGCTCTTACACTTAAACTCAGCCTATTTCTGTTAATCTATATTTTGACATTTTCCGTGGCTTTACCTGTGTGCTGTTACAAGCTGCTCCCTGGATGGCAGGCTGGTGTCTACTGACTCAGCCTTCCTCTTCCCAGAATTCTCCTTGTCTGTTTATCCCTACCTATACTTCCTGCCTGGCTACTGGCCAATCAGCATTTTATTTATCAACCAATCAGAGCAACACATATTCATAGTGTACAGAAAGACATCCACAGCATACCTTCAATAGACTCACCCAACCAATGCCATGTGAAAGGTGGACTCCCTAGTCAGTTACCCTTGATAGA
>CABHPR010132281.1:2259-31764 GCA_902168415.1 Peromyscus melanophrys | reverse complement strand
CAGTTACCCTTGATAGACTCACCCAGCCAATGCCATGTGAGAGGTGGTCAATATCATGAAAAGAAACATACCAAGAACATAGGTACTTGATGGAAGAACTTATCAATACAAAGTAAATGTCAAATAAATCGAGCTGAGAGTGACTGGGCCTCTAGAGCCCTCTATCAATTTATAGGAAAGTCAAGACAATAGAGAAACTCAAGTTATTCATAAATGCTATGTGGCCAATGACTCTATTCAACTTAATTTCTTCAGCAAATAGGTTTCAAGGAGGCAGGAGGGAGGGAGGAACAGGGGAGGAAGAGGAGGAAGAAGGAAGAGGAAGATGACTCCTCCTCCGTCAATTTTAATACTTAACCTTGTTTGGGTAAAATCAGGAATCTGCTAAAACCATGGATCATAGAGGAAGATGGAAGGGTGCATGGTGCTCCCTGTGAGGAAGACAATGTGACAAAGAATGGCTTGTAGGAGTTTGCTGCTGAGTCCTCTTGGGATCAATACCTTCAGGGGCTGGACAGAGAAATCAGGCAGAGACCCTGCTTACCTTATGACCTTTATCCCCTGCCCCCTGGGTCCTAGCCCTTTGCTGTTGACAGAGCCCTCACTGGATGCTGGCTGTCCCAGGGAAAGGTGCATACCCCTGAGGGGAAAGACTAAAAAGCCGATGGCTGATGGCTGGCATCACACAGCTAATGGGTCACCCCTCACGTGTAATGGGACAGATGCTCAGTACAATTCAATGCCCCTGCTGATGCTTGAGAAGGGTTGAGGAGACTTAGAATGACTTGATTTTGTCTCCTGTGTCATGATTCCTTACAGCCTTGCTTTAAAGTTTGCTCTTAGTCAAATGTGGGGGCACAGGCCTATAGTCTCAGCGTTGGGAAGCAGAGGCAGGAGGATCAAAACTTCACGGTCATCTTTGGCTATAGAATGAGTTAGAGGCTAGCCTGGGCTACATGAGACCCTATGCCAGCACCACCTTCCAAACCAAACCAAACCAAACCAAACCAAACCAAACCAAACCAAACCAAACCAAACCAAACCAAACCAAACCAAACCAAACAGTATTTATCTTTTAGACATAGAGGCCAGAGACAGATATTTTGTAATGAAGTGGACCACAGATGGAATTTACTTTAAAATAGTATGTGTGTGTAGCAGAGAATATGAGGCAAAAATAAACTGAGTTGGTAATTGTTGAGTTTGGTGACGGTGTGTGAACTTTGGAATAGTGTTTTCTACACTTTGGATATATTAACTTTTCCATAATTAGAAAAGTAAGTGATGATGCAATTAAAATTATTCTTAATACAGGTCTGTCAGCAGGCAATATATGGGATTCCTGTGAATAGAGGTTAACACTATCTTAACCTAGCCCTTCCCTTCTGTATAAATCTTATTGGGTAGACCATCACCCAATAAGATTTATACAGATCTGAATTTCACAGTGAGGGCAGGAAGCAAGCTGTGTTAGAGAGCACTGAGTTCATGTTAGAATGAAGAACCAACCCATGTCCTTAGAAGCAAAATGTTTTTAAATATCAGATCAGATCACTAGGAAAAGTACCATGGTCACTTTAAAAGTGCAACTCACATATGTCACATAAGCTCTGACACAGGCAGTCAGGAGATGTAGTCATCTCACTGCTGCCCATGAAGTTGAGCTGTTTATCTTTTCAACACAGGTTGACTTTTTCCCCTTTGAAGCGCACTCTGGAAAAAAGATAACTTTTTTTTTGTTGTTCTTGGAAACAAAAGATTTGTACATCCAGTTTTGGAATCCATACTAGATGAAGCCAAGTTAAAAATAACAGAGTATTAATGTCCACATCTTTTTTCTTAAAATGAAATTCTTACCCACAGAATGTTTCCTGGATGTGGTCTCTAATGGTTGTCATTTATCTGAATTGAGACATCGTGTCATTGTGAGAAGTGGGCCATATGAACCACAGCAAGAAATGTGGTGCGTGCGTGTGTGTGTGTGTGTGTGTGTGTGTGTGTGTGTGTGTGAGAGAGAGAGAGAGAGAGAGAGAGAGAGAGAGAGAGAGAGAGAGAGAGAGAGAAAAGTGCTGAAAACCTTTGTTTTAAAAGTTTTAATTAAGTTGTAATTCACACAGCAATCTCCCTTGTGTATCCCACATCCGTCATTAATAATTAGAAAATACACAGTACTGTGTAGGCGTCATGTCATTCCGTGTGGGGACTTGTCTCCACTAGAAGGATAAAGGAACATCTGTTCTAGGCACCACTCCTCCCTGGGGCCTGATTTGGCTCTCCTTGTTTGGACTAGATTCCTACCAAAATGGTATGTGGGCCCCAAATCTTCTAATTAATCTTGCTATGTGTCTTGCCCTTTGTGTGGTTATGTCCCTTTGGGTCCCTCTCTCAGATGTTAGCCAAGATGAGTTGGGTACCCACTACCTTTACAGAGATCATGGATTTTCTGAGAAGTTGAGTCTGGACACAGCTATGCAGAGTAAAAGTAGAATATTGACGCCCTGCTGAAGCAGCATAGATGTTTTCATCTTACAAATACCCTGGCTGTCAGTAAGGGAGACATCTGCTCTCTTCATGGAACAGACAGCTGTTTCTCCCAAATGGACTCCCTTACCCGGAAGCACTTTGTACAGGCACCATATCCTTGTTGGTACACAGTCTTTGGTCCTTTGTATATGTGAGTTCTTCATCCTTATCATTTTCTTTACTCTCTCACATTCCTTTGTTTTTCTACTTCTTCTTGTGCCATAGCCCTTTCCCCACCCTGTAGCATATCACTAACTCCCAAGGCTAGCCAAAAGTGTGAAGTCTAAGAATGTGCCTTTCCCAATGTTTCCTTATTTTTGTCCCCTTGAGTCTGTTGCTTGCCACTCCGTTAGTTCCACATTGGCAGCACATTACCTCTTTCTACTTCTTCCAAGGGGGTGGTGTGAATAAAAGTTTTCTTTCTTTTTTAATTCTTTGAAACTTTCATATATGGATACAATGTACTTAACCATATCCATTTCTTATTCCTCTCATCTATATCCCTCAGGACCCCATTGCATCTCCCTCCCAACTCCATGCCCTCCTTATTATTGTACTCTTACCACGACTTCCTCTTTGTATGGTCATGACATCCTAAAATCGTTCACCTTAAAAGGCAACTTTGAAGTAGATCAATTCCCAATTTTCTGAGAAACTGCCATACTGATTTCCAAAGTGGCTGTACAAGTTTGCACTCCCACCAACAGTGGAGGAGTGTTCCCCTTGCTCCACATCCTCTCCAACATAAGCTGTCATCAGTGTTTTTGATCTTAGCCATTCTGACAGGTGTAAGATGGTATCTCAGAGTCATTTTGATTTGCATTTCCCTGATGACTAAGGATGTTGAGCAATTCCTTAAATATCTTTTGGCCATTTGGGATTCTTCTGTTGAGAATTCCCTGCTTAGATCTGTAGCCCATTTTTTTAGTTGGATTGTGTGGTATTTTGCTGTCTAGTTTCTGGAGTTCTTTTCGTATTTTGGAGATCAGCTCTCTGTCAGATGTGGGGTTGGTGTGGATCCTTTCCCATTATGTAGGCTGTCATTTTGTCTTATTTACTGTGTTCTTTGCCTTACAGAAGCTTCTCATTTTCATGAGGTCCTATTTATTAATTGTTGCTCTCAGTGTCTGTGCTACTGGTGTTATGTTTAGGAAATGATCCCCTGTACCAATGCTTTCTAGTCTACTTCCTACTTTCTCCTCATCAGGTTCAGTGTAGCTGGATTTATGTTGAAGTCTTTGACCCACTTGGATTTGAGTTTTGTGCATGGTGACAGATATGGATCTATTTGCAATCTTCTACATGTTGACATCCAGTTATGCTAGCACCATTTGTTGAAGATGATTTCTTTTTTCCATTGTACAGTTTTGGCTTCTTTGTCAAAAATCAGGTGTTCATAGTTGTGTGAATTAATGTCAGGACCTTCAATTTGATTCCATTGATCCACATGCTGGTTTTTATGCCAACACCAAGCTGTTTTTACTATTATAGCTCTATAGTAGAGCTTGAAATCAGGAATTGTGATGCCTCTACAAGTTGCTTTATTGTAAATGATTGCTTTAGATATCCTAGGTTTTCTGTTTTTTTCCATCAATATACCTCAAGATTCAATGATACCACTCTTGGGCATATACCCAAGGGATGCTCAAGCATACCACAAGGACACATGCTTAGCTATGTTCATGGCAGCATTATTCATAATAGCTAGAACCTGAAAACAACCTAGATGCTCTTTAACCAAAGAATGGATAAAGAAAATGTGGTACGTTTATACAATGGAGTACTATTCAGCAGTAAAAACAATGACATCATGAAATTTGCAGGCAAATGGATGGAACTAGAAAATTTCATCCTGAGTGAGGTAACCCAGACTCAGAAAGACAAACATGGTATGTACTCATAAGTAGATACTAGATGTAAGCAAAGGATAACCAGACTACAACCCACAGCTCCAGAGAAGCTAGGAAACAAGGAGGACCATAAGAGGGATGCATGGATTGCCTTGGGAAGGGGAAACAGAGGAGATCATGATGAGTAAACTGGGGATGAGGGAGGGTAATAGAGGGTAGGGGATGGGGGATGAGAACATGAGGGAATGGGATGGCCAAGCTAGGGGAGGAACGGAGTGGGAGGGCAATGAAAGAGATATCTTGCTAGAGTGAGACGTTATCGGGTAAGGGAGAAACCTGGTGCTAGGGAAATTCCCAGGAGTCTACAAGGATGACCCCAGATTAGACTAGCAACAGTGGTGAGGGTACCTGAACTGGCCTACCCTGGTAATCAGATTGGAGAATACCCTAACTGTCATCATAGAGCCTTCATCTAGTAACTGATGGAAGCAGATGCAGAGATCCACAACCATGTACGAGGTCAAGCTCTGGGAGTCCAGTCGAAGAGAGGGAAGAGGGATTACATGAGCAAGGGGGGTCAAGATCATGACGGGGTAATCTACAGAGACAACTGAACCAAGCTCAAAGGAACTCACGAACTTTAGACAGCTGTGGAACCTGCGTGGGACCAGACCAGACCCTCTGCATACAGGAGACAGTTGTGCAGCTGGGTCTGTTTGAGGGGCCCCTGGCAGTGGGACCAGGATCTATCCCTGGTGCATGAGCTGGCTTTCTGGATCCCATTACCTATGGTTGGACACCTTGCTCACCCCAATTTATCAGGGGCTTTTTTGCCTCAACTGAATGTACCAGACTTAGCCATGCCCTCACAGAAGAACTTACCCTGTTGGAGGAGGAGGTGGTGGCTGGGGTGGGCGTGGGCGGCGGGAGGAGCGGGAAGAGGGATGAGAGGGGGATTTGTGGTTGGCATGTAAAATGAATAAAAAAAGAGGCAAATCTGTGCATGAGTCAAGGAAATAGAAATATATTTTCCTTTGTAATTTGTTTTCTGGACTCTTATAACTTCCATCAACAACAACTGATGGACTTGCTGCAGAATGAGGGTTACTGCAGATACTCAGGGGCCACAGATGTCCAAAGGGGGAGGGGAGAGAAGAGGGAACCATACACCCTTCAGAGAGACACCTCCAGTGACCCTGCTCCTCTATCTAGACCCTCACCTTGTAGTGTTTATGCCGCCTCCCAGAATACTACCAGCCAGGGACCCAGTCTCCAACACATAATCCTTTTGAGAGACATTTGGTATTCATGCCATGACACTAGAGGGCTACCAAAGGCTGGGCTATTCAAGAGACTTGACTGGGCCAGGCGGCAAATGCATCAGAATGCTGAGCTAGCACACTGCAAGTGCTTTTCAGATATTAACCAATTCAATCCTCACAACAGTCAAGAGAGACAGGTAGAGAAGGAAACCGAGGCAGGGAGACATTAGTTAGCGTACCCAAGAAGATGTAGCTGGTACTGTGTAGAGCAGTGTCAGAATTCCAGCCTGGCAGTGTGGGTCAGTGTGGGCTCAGATGCACAGGGCCATCTACAGTTGGCTCTGTGCTATGCATGTGGAGGCCAGAAGATAATTTCAAGTATAGTTCCTCAGGTGCCATCTACCTTGCTTTTTGAGACACAGTCTCTCACTGAGCATAGAGCCCACTAATTAAGCTGAGCTTGCTTGTTAGACAGCACCAGGGACCTGCTTGTCTCCATGTCTCCAACACTGGAATTACAAGCACTTGCCACTGTATCTACCTTTTACATAAGTGTTAAGTAATTGAACTTAGGACTTCATGACTGCAAGGCAATGCCTTATCAACTGAGCCATCTCCCTGACCCCCATCTAGCTCTTCGTAGTAAAAAAATTTACTTAAAAGATAGTTTAGATTTCATTAATTTTATGTGTGTGTTTTGCCTGCATGTATGTATGTGTACCATATGCATGCCTGGTGCCCATGGGGGTCAGAAGAGTGTGCCAGATGCCCTGGAACTGGAGTCAGGGATGGTTGCGAGCCATGTGGATCTTCTGCAAGAGAAGCGAGTGCTCTTAACCACTGAGCCACATCTCCAACCCCTCAATGATGAGTGTTTTTATAGAAAATACAGGGCTTTGATAACCTACCCACGTTGGGGAGATTTAAAGTGACAATACTCCCCATCACATGGACTCAGCTTGGGGAGGCTGACAATACCTGTCCCCATTCAGATGTGACAGCCAAGATGCAGAAGTCACTGACACACAGAGGCCAGCTGGCATCTCAGGAAGCTGGCTGCCTGTGTGTATTTCCCAAGAACAGTTATTCGAAAGCCCTTGGTTTTATTTTTAGCTTCCTGCAGATTCTTCCCCAGAGCACATCACAGCAGTGTCTCTTTCTGACACTCCTCCACTTTTCCAGAAAGAGAGACACTGAACCCTCTCTCCTCCACACTAAAACGTCTTTGTCCGGAACCACACATGTTGATTTTAAACAGAAAATAATATGAAAACACAGAGATTCCTTTATGCGCCTCCTGCAGCGCTCAGCTCCAGCGTCCCTGGATTTACGATGTGCTCTGCACTTCCCGCCTTCTCAGCGCTGCTCTCCCACATTTGAAGGAGAAATGATCAAGAGATTTGTGCAGGAGTAAATTTATTCTGTCTTGAGCTGGGTGAGGTTCCAATCCACCACAGCATGGAAAATATAAATGCTGTGAGCATCGTTTCCTTCTAAGGCAGGCGAGCAGACACGGGCCAGGCAGAGGGGTCGCACCTTGTTACAGCTGTCCTCTGCTCACAGCCAGGGGTCTTTCAGAGTTGGGAAACAGGAATCCAGGGAGATGACATAACCTTAACAGTTGACTGGGGAGAGAAGGTCATTGTGCCCCCTTAACACCTTCTCTCTCCTGAGTGAGGAGAGTGTCTTGAGCTTTGGTGGGGACAGACACAGATGAGGATTCATCAGTCAGGACATTGAGGGAACAGTGGGGGAACATGTAAGGGACATTCAGTCATTTCCCAGAGAGCACAGGTATTCTGTTCCTCAGGAAAAACTGGGGGCAGCCCCCCACATGGTGGTCTGCTGGAGGTCAAGAACACTGCCTTCTGGGTATTCTGGCTACTCTGGTCTTACTGCTGTTTTCCCCAAATGTTGGGTGAATATCTGCTTCCTCCTGTCATGTCAAGAAGTGTCCTTATCTAAGGGATTTGGCCCTTGGACCAGAAGAGGCCATTCCAGGGTTAGTTGGGGCTCAGTGGACAGATGAAGAACGTGACCCCTCAGCTGACATCTGTAGTCATGAAATCCCCCTTATGAACAGATTTAAACTATTCTATTAGTGTATATCAACTGCATGAAGTAGTAAGTGTCATTGATGTATTAGATCCTTTTGCCTCTCTACCCCGTCTCCTTGGTTCCTAGCCTCTTTCTGAGCAACACTCCCACTTTTGTGCCAAAAAACCAAAAAACCAAAAAACCAAAAACCAAACCAAAACAAAACAAAAAACCCAACCAAACAAAAAAACCCCTAAATCTCATATATGACAGAAAACATGAAATATTTGACTTTCTGAGTCTGGCTTATTTTTCTTATTATGATGATCTCTGATTTTTATACATTTTCATGAAAGTGACACAATTTCATTCTTCTATATCAACCAACAATATTCCATTGTTGGTTATTTGTACATGTAAATTGTACCACATTTAATTTTAAAAATTTATTATTTTATGTGTCCGAGTATTTACCCTGAATGTATGTATGTGTACCCTGTTCATGCTTGGTGCCTGTACAGTCAGAAGAGGGATTCTAATCCCTGAAACTGGAGTTATGGATGTTTGTGAGCCTTCATGTGGAGGTGGGGAACAGAAGTGTGAACCTGTAGGGATCAAGTGATGCCCTGAGTGAATGAATGTATATTGTTGACATGGGCATGGCCACATCAAGGACCAAAGCCTCAGACCCATGAGTAAAGGCAAAGCTTTTTTCCCCTGGGTGGGGCTCAGAGGGATGGCAAAGCCTGCCTCTGGTCGAGTGTGAATGTTGATAGTGTATGTAGAAAATGTCACTTTGGGATCCTCTTTCCTCACACAGAGCTTACAGGGTGCTGTGGCTTCTCCATCTGAGAGCCTAGACCACTTGAACACTCTCTCTCTCTCTCTCTCTCTCTCTCTCTCTCTCTCTCTCTCTCTCTCTCTCTCTTTGTGCCTGTCTGTTTTTTCTGCTTTCCCTTATTGCCCCTAGTCTTGGTCTTGGTTCTAGGACACAAGCTGTGCAAGGATGAGTTAGGGTCCTTTGTAAGAACAACAAGTGCTCTTAACTGCTGGGCCATCTCTTTAGCCCCAATGTCTTCTTTATCCACTCGTCCCTCAGTGGCACCTAGACTGATTCTATAACTTGAGTATTATGAGCAGTGCCACAGTAAACAGAGAGCCCCTTTTTGTAATGAGCAATATACGTGGACACCACCTACTATATACTAGAGAATACTTTTATTTTCCTTTACTGAGGAGTCCCTGTCATGATTTCCATAGTGCCTAGACTAATTTACATTCCCACCAACACTGTGTGAGCATCCCTTTCTGCTAGCTAAATTCTCACAGGATTTGTCTTCTTTTTCCTTGATGGTAACGATGCAGGTGTTTGAGACGTGATCTCTCTGTAGGCTTGATTTACATTTCCCTGGTAGCTAAGGATATTGAACACTTTTTTTTTAAAAGATTTTATTTATTATGTATACAGTATTCTGTCTACATGCATGCCTGCACACCAGAAGAGGGCACCAGATCTCATTTCAGATGGTTGTGAGTCACCATGTGGTTGCTGGGAATTGAACTCAGGTCCTCTGGCAGAGCAGTCGGTGCTCTTAACCTCTGAGCCATCTCTCCAGCCCCCAATATTGAACACTTTTGAGATGCGTGTTGGCCATCTGCAACTGGCCTTAGAATTGTCTGTCGAGTTCATTTGCCTGTTGTTTTATTGTATTATTTGTTTCTTCTGTTTGAGTTCTTTGTGTAGTTTGGACATGAATCCTGTTGGGTGGATGGCTGACACCCTTTTGCACTACTCTGTAGATCATCTTCACTCTGGTGATTGTTTCCTCCTATGGAAAGCTTTTTAATTTGATGTAATCTATTCATCAATTCTGTCATCATTTCCTGAGCCATTAGAGTCTTATTCAGAAAAATCCTTGCATGTGTGTCCACTTAAAAGTGTCTTCCCTGATTTTCTTCAGAAGTTCTGTGCTCTGTACTAACGTCTTTCATCTGTCTTCAGTTGACTTTTGTATAGGGTAAGAGATTGTCTTAGGGTTTCCATCACTGTGAAGAGACACCATGACCATGGCCACTCTATTTATAAAGGAAAACATTTCATTGAGGTGGCTTACAGTTCAGAGGCTTAGTCCATATCATCATGGCAGGACATAATGGTATGCAGGCAGACATGGTGCTCCAGCTGTGAGTACTATATCTTTTTTGTTTGTTTGTTTGTTTGTTTTTTGAGACACGGTTTCTTCTGTGTAGCTTTGCGCCTGTCCTGGAACTCACTCTGTAGCCCAGGCTGGCCTCCAACTCACAGAGATCCACCTGCCTCTGCCTCCCGAGTGCTGGGATTAAAGGCATGTGTCACCACCACTCAGTGAGTACTACATCTTAATCCACAGGCAGCAGAAGGACTCTGTGTCCACATTGGGCATACTTGAGCATAGGAGACCCCAAAGCCCATCCTCACAGTGACACACTTCCTCCACCAAGGCCACACCTACTCCAACAAAGTCACACCTCCCAGTAGTGCCACTCCCTGTGAGTGGGGGGGGGGCAATTACATTCAGACTATTACATAGATGGAAATTCAGTTTTGTTCTATATATGAATATTCAATTTTCCCAATACCATTTGTTAAAGAGGCTACCTTTTCTCCAGATTGATTTTTGACATTGTTGTTAAGAATTGGATGGCTTAGGTCCTCTGCATATATGTTATGGTTGTGTAGCTTGGTGTTCTTGTGGGTCTCCTAACAGTGGGAGTAGGGCTGCCTCTGACTCTTTGGCCTGCTTTTGGGACCCTTTTCCTCCTACTAGGTTGCCTCATCTAGCCCTGCTAGGAGGGTTTGTGCCAAGTCTTATTGTAACTTGTTATGCCATGCTGAATTGATATCCCTGAGACACCTGCTCTTTTCTGAAGGGAAACAGAGGAGTAGATCTAGGGGAGAGGGGAGGTGGGGGTACTGGGAGGAATGGAGGGAGAGGAAACTGGTCAGGATGTAATGTATGAGAGAAGAATAATTTTAAAAAGAAAGAAGTGAAGAAGTTTAAAATAGAAGAATTAAAAAAAGAAGAATTGGATAGCTTAACTGAGTGAGTTTATTTGTAGGTTCTATTCCATTCCATTGGCTGATTCACCTGGTGTGTGTGTGTGTGTGTGTGTGTGTGTGTGTGTGTGTGTGTGTGTGTGTGTACTGGAACCATGATTGTTTTGCCATGGTGGCCATGTATATAATGTGAAGCCTAGCTTTGTGAGACCTCCACCACTGCTCTTTGGTACTCAGGATTGATCTGACTATTTAGGGTCTTTGTGCTTCTATATGAATTTTATGATTTTTTTTTCTAGTTCTGTCTTTGGAGTTTTTACTCTATTGAGAGTGCTGAAGGTAGACACCCTTGTCTTCTGATCCTAGAGGGCATGCTTTCAGTTTATCCATTTAGTGTGGTGTTGGCTTCAGGGTTGCTGTGAATAAACCTTAGTATGCTGAAGTATCGTCTTTCTGTTACTATTTTTCTGGAACTTCATAATATTGATATTTTTGGATTTATTATCATTATGTAATATTTGTCGCTGACTTTGTATTCACTGTACTATACTTAATGATTCCATACATGGAGCCATCCTTCCATGCCCAGAGTGAAGCTGACTTAGTCAAGGCGTTGAGACAGAAAGTGTTGTTGGATTCAATCTGTAGTGTTATGTTAAGGGTTCTATGTGTGCTTTCTGTGGTCAGTAGTTTTCCCTTCACTGTGTCCTTAGTCTGTTTCAGTATCAGGGAAATACAGGTTCCACAGAGTGAGTTTGGAAGCTTTCCTTCTGTTCCGATTTTTGGACTATTTTGAGGAGTATTAGTTATTAATTCTTCTTTATAGACCTGGTAGAACTCAACAGCAGATCCATGTGGTCCTTGTTTGTTTGTTTGTCTGTTTTGTTTTGTTTGGGACTTAGTTACTGCTTCTCACTGTTTTTTTTCCTTCTTCTGATCTCTGTAGGTTGTTCATATCCTCTATCAGCTTGGTTTAATTTCAGTAGGTGATTGTGTCTAGAAATATGTACATTTTTTTCAAGATTTTCCAATTTATTGAAACATGTTTTCAAAACATTCTCTCATTATCTTCCAGACTTCAATACTATCTGGTACATTCTCCTTTGTCATTAATTTTCTTTAGTTAGGTCTTCTTTGTCTGGTGAATTTGGCCAAAGTTTGTCAATCTTGTTCGTCTTTTCAAAGAATCAGCTTCTCATTTCATTGAATCTTTATATGTCTGCATTTCATTAATTTCTGTACCAATCTTATTATTTTTCCTCTATTGATGTTGGGTTGGGCATTTCCTGGTTTTATAACTTCAGCTGGACCTTGACATGGCTCCTGTTTCTCTTTCCTCTCTTGTTCTGCATCAACTGGGCTTCCTTGCTATTTCAGAAAGCCGGGAAGCACTCCTTCTTCAGAAGATCTTTGTTCTGGATTTCTCCACGGCCTGGAATTGACCAAGAGCCTCACTCTCACCAAGTCTTTCTTTACTTTCTGTGAGGCAGCAGCCTGTCCTATTTACTTCCTTTCCTCATTGCTTCCTGCCCACTCCCTTGTCCTTTCTACTTCTTGCCCTTCCCACTTCCTGTTTTGTTCATTTCCTTTCCTCCATATTTCCTGTCTTCTCTACTTCCTGTTCTAGTCACTTCTCCTGTCCTGTCCACTTCCTGTCCACTCCACTTACTTTTCTGTCTACTTCCTATCCCCCTCCCTGCTCTACATCTTCATTAAATGCACCCCAAGAGCTGTGTAGTGCATGCTTATGTATGTGTCGTGTGGTGTGTGTGTGTGTGTGTGTGTGTGTGTGTGTGTGTGTGTGTGTGTGCGCGTGCGCTGTCCTCACATTAGAAAAAAACTCCTGGGGGCAGAGTCATTCTTTGTGTTGTTCATGGTTATATACCAAATTTCTAGTGTTGTGAGTGGACTTTCCTCAGGATTGTTGAGTTGATTAGTGCTTACCTGTTCGTCAGGACCATTTACTGGGTCACAAATGAGTTACAGATGTGCTGAGATACTGACACCTCCTCCTCCAGGCAGCTGCTGAGTGCGGACAATTATGTCCTGCTCCAAGCAGACAGCTCCATTTATCCCAATGTACCTTATAAAATTACCATTTTCTAGGCGTGCCAGGGCTTTGAGAGTTTGAGACGCTGTCTTTGTCATGCAGAAATGGATATACTGTGCCTGCACTTTTCACCTGGTTAGGTGGAATGCCTGTGTCTTTCCCCCACCTTGATGTAGCAGGAATCTCAAAGAGTCTTATTAATAAAATCAAACCTGAGGCCAAGTATTGGGGTAAACACTGGAAGATCAGAGAGACAGAACAAGCCACAGCTAACCTCACCTGGCCAACTTCTCAGCTGATCTTGTTTCCTCAGACTAGAAGCCTCTCTGTCCTCATATCCGAATGGCTCTCAGCTGAACTGTGCTGCTCAAAACCTAAAAGCTTAACCAGCCAAAAGCTTCTAGTTTCTGGTCCTCACGCCTTATATACCTTTCTGCTTTCTACCATCACTCCCTGGGATTAAAGGCGTGAGTCACCATGCTTGGCTGTATCCTTGAACAGATGGATTTCTGCCTCTGGAATGCTAGGATTAAAGGCGTGTGCTACCACTGCCTATCCTAAACTTATCTCTGACCCCAGATAAGTTTATTAGGGTAAACAATATTTTGTGGAACACAATACCACCATACCTTGATGTCAGCTTTCCCAGGCTCCATGAGGTATAATGCCTGTGTCCTTCTTTTTTTTTTTTAGTGTTTCTTGACCTTTTAATGTAAACACATATTTACTATTTTCAGCATCTTGATGCACACGTAGCATTTGGCAGGAATGGATGGTTTGCTCGTAGGCTACTTCATTCTTTCCCTCTTTTCCAGAAGTGCATCTCGTAGTGCAAGCTGCTTCTCCCGGAAGGAGCACTTGGTTTTTGACCGGACATTCTGGCTATATCGCATCATCATAAAGTTCTTCTGTTTTTTCTTCTCTTTATTTGTGGAACTGGAAAATGGATTTATTTTGGTTTTCTTCCTCACAAATTCCTTTCGGTCTGTCCTTTCTGCCATGGCAGTTGCTAGTCTTGTTTCCTTGTCAGACTTGGGCTTTTTATGAAGGCGTTCAATGTCCCGAAGAGACAACAATTCACCCCTCGACTCCTCATCACTGTCAATTTCGACGTATTTCCTATTCTGGGCTTTCCTGGGGGCAACGTCCATTTCCTTCTTCATCTGGGCCATGCGGATTTTCTGGAAGTCATCTTGTGTTAAAACCAGACTCGTGCTGATGGCTGCAGCTTTGGCTTTCTGCTCTTCCATGGGCATGCTGTCCAGCTTCTTAGCAATCTCTTGCTGTTACTCGTCGGAAGAGTGATGCACATCAACCCATTCACCATCCTCCTCCTCCTCCTCCTCCTCCTCCTCCTCCTCCTCCTCCTCCTCCTCCTCCTCCTCGCTGAGGCTGGCACTTTCCCATCCATCTTCATCATTCCCTGTATCCTCTTCTCTCTCAATCTCTAGAACCTCTGCTCCTGGAATGTAATCTTTAGCATCTAACTCTCCATATTCTTGTATTCTTGCTTCAATGGAGGCTTCAGTAGTTTTACCCCGGAACTTCTTCTGCAGCATCTGAGGGTTCAGTGTCCGGAAGAGATGAATCAAAGTTCTGGCAGATATCACTACGTTCTTATCTTTGTGCGTCTTATACTGAGCCAGGTCCTGGAGAAGTTCTTCAGTCATGGCCAAAGGACATTGGGCTGTTATCTTCTTTATAGCATTGATTCCTACGGTCATGACTTCCCCAGAGTTCTTGTCAGTAACAAAATTGTTGGCCACCGTCATGAGCAATGACTGAATAATCTCTGGCAGCACCAGGTGATGAGAGGCTTGTGCAGCGAACAGCAGGATCTTCGTGACTTCTCTCTGGTGGGGCTGCAGAAACCTCTGCACAAAAGGGTAGAAGTTGAAGAGGAAAAGCTCGTGAATCCCCACCAGTCTGGAGATGAGGTTTATGAGCATCATCTTCACTTCAAACCTCTCCTTACAGCTCTCGAGCTGCTTCAGAAGCTTTTCTGCAAAGTCTTGGGGATCGTGAATCAGGTGAATAGCTGAAAAGTTAAACACTTCTGGTTTCTTCTTCTTCTTTTGTTTCTTGAGCACTTTCATTGCCTTTTCCAACTTCTTCTTGTTCCTGGAGCCCTTCTTCCCCGTGGCATACTGCACCAGCAGGTCCCTCGCTGTGGGGCCTTCGTCCTCGGATTCCGAGTCACTGTCCTGTTTCTCCTCCTCATCTTTCCCGAGGAAGAACATCAAAGCAGCAACTAATATCTTGGTGACCTTGGAGAAGCAGGCAGCTGTGGCAACATTGACAGTTTTAGCATCATTCCAGATGTTCCTTCTGTAGAGTTCGATCATCACATCCAGAGACATCTTGGCTGCAGTGGTGTTACTGTCTCTCAGCATGGTGTACATGAAATTCTGCAGCACCACGTTCACTTTATTGTTCTTGTGCTTGGCGCTGATGTTCTTGATGTCAGTCACTATGTGCGTGTATAGGGTCTTCCGCAGGAGCTTGTCCTGGCAGCGCAGAAGCTCGAAGAAAAGCTCCAGCAAACTTGATGGGTTGATGAGATTTTTATTTCTCAGCAAGATCAACGTTTTGCAAAACGTCATGCGGAGATCCGGGTCCAAGACAGTGTGATTATAGGAGAGCAGCTCCTTCAGCTCCTTCAGCTCCTGCGGGAAGTTGCTGAGATGCTCCGGGTAGCAGTGGCCAATCTGTGCCATGAATATCACCAGCTCTGCCAGATCTTTGCTGGGTTTATTTGGCTGTAACTTGAAAATCTCCATATTGGATTTATAGTGATTAATTATACTGCTGGAGGAACTCCTCGATGTAGGCTGGCGGGTCCCGCTTGATCAGGTTCTGTAACTGTGGCAGGTTGCTGGGCAGCTTGTTGTTGTTCCTGCCCGACAGGGTGGCTGCAGATGGGCTCCTGAGTGAGTTCTTGGAAAACGCAGACCTCCGTCAGTCACGGCCGAGTCCCTGCCACAGCTTAGACATGTGTTTCCTAGAGTAACCGGAAGCAGCATGCCTGTGTCCTTCTTGTCTTGACATCAGTATTCCTCATGTTCAGACAAGCGTTGGTTCAGGAACAATGTCTATTGTTGGTCAATGACATATGGTTTTTTAATATATGATTTCACACCATAAATTAATATGTTTTGAAGTATCAAGAATCTATGTTAAATGAATTAGTGAATATGAAACAGGAGAGGAGTGAGGAAAATGATTCAAAGCTTTGAAATGATCAACAGTTTTGAGAAGATACAGAGATCTGAAAGGGGTTCTAGTAGGTTCCATTTTGAGTATTGATGCCCCCATTGCTCTGAAATGCAGTTCCTTTGAGCAGAAGGAAGTAAGTGGGTATCAGGAGGCTTTCCCTACAGACTTCAAAGTCTGGATAACAGGTTCCCAAATACTTCTCTCATTCCTCCTTTTCTAAACCATAAAACTCTTCCTGTCCCTTTCGTGTTATCCCTCTTAGCTATGCTCAGAGAACTCATGCTGCTGGGTCTGTCTGCACCAGGGTGTCTAGGAAGTACTGCACTGGGGTAGATGCACGGCCTTAGTTGCTTGGTGAGTGTGCATCAAACCAGAACAATTAAGGGCCAAGATGCCAGGATCCAAAGATTAGAATCATGACTAGCGGAGCCCTGGAAAGCCTGGGAGGAGAGCTCAGGGCCAGACAAGGCACTTGGCTTGGCTTCCAGTGCCCCGAGCTTGGCAAGGAGGGTGAAATTGAAGTCGGGAGTTAAAAGAAGCCAGGAAACTCTGGGTTCATGAGGTGAAAGCTAAATGGTGTAGAGAGGGAGGGTCAGGACAAAGGCAGGAGAAACCTGCAAAAGGGATACCTTGCAACCAACACAGTAGCTGCAGCCAGAAGCCTCACATGTGCCTCTGGCCAGGGCAGGTTGTAGCATGCAGCTTGCAGGTGTGAGCAGGGCAAAGAGGCTGACCCTACAGCATGGCAACGGTGGAAGCAGAGACAAGGGAGGTTCTAGCACTCAGCCTCCCTCTCTGAGGGGTGATGCCATCTTCCTGTCCTCTTTCTAGAGCTTATGCCGATGTTTTGATCGAGAGACTCTGGGACAAACAGGCTTGAAAGCCAAAGTGAGGCTGTGTGAGTTCTGAAGTCCCTTTACCAGCAGGACTCAAGGCAGATGTGTGAGTGCCTGTCATCTCTGAGGAGTCAGAGAGAGGATGGAAATGTCAGGCAGGTCACCCTCAGTCTCCCCACTCATCCAGGGCTTCAGCTCCACGTTAGTGGCTCTGACTCCACATAGCCTGCCCTGGCCAGCCCCAGATACCTTTACTCCGGTGCTGGCTTCCTCTGTGTGTCCCTGTAACTCAGACTTGGCTTCATGAAGGGTGTTTTCCAGTGTTTCAATTTCCTTGCTGGTTTTTTTCCTCCATATTTTGGATTTTTTCCCCTCTAGTTTAACAACTGTTTCATTCACTTTGAAGACTGTCCTGTAGAGGTCTTGTGAGAGTTCCTGAATCTGTGCATCAGTTTGTTTTCATCTTCCATATGTTTGCTGCTTCTTTTAAAAAGTAAGGCTCTGAATTCTTCTCAGATGTCTCACCTCTCAGTGATTCTGGGTTTAGGAGAATCCTTAATGCTAGGAGGCAGGGAGGCTGGCCAGCTGTGGACAATGGGCTCATGGGTGGTGGTTGTATCATATATTTTTGTGTTTTTTGTCATATTTCCACATCTGTTGGAGTGGGTTCATCTTTCAGTTTTGACTTCCTCCTTTCCCAAGTATATTTGCATGTTTGTTTTCTGGGATTAGTGAGAGCTACACCAGGTAAGAATGAGAGGAGTACATTAGCTTAGCACGCATGGAAACTGAAATGTGGAGCAGGCTCTGTGCTGAGGCCGTGCAAGCCCTAACTCGGGTAATTATAATGACTCAAGGAGACAGGGTTCCTGTCCTGTTTCACTCAGAGAAACTAACCTCAGGGGTTGTTCAGACCTCTATCAAGGGAGCCAGGATTCCAGCCTAGGTCTGGCCACTTCCAGTGCTTCCTATCTTGACACTGAGAACATTTAGGGTCTCCACTTTGTCCACTATGAGGTGAAAGAAAAACTCCTACGGAGAAAGGATTCTGGCCCTTGGAACTGATGGATACCTTGAGTCCATCTACTCTGACAAAGCAGGGTGCGATGGGCAGTCGACTGTCAGCTTGGCCACATCTAGAATCAACTAAGACACAAGCCATTGGGCACCCCATGATGATTTTCTTGATCAGATTATTTGAGATAGGAATATCCCCACTCCTAAGTCTGGTAGGACTGTCTGGTGGCAGCCTAGAAGAAAGGACCTGGGGCCCAAAGCTCATATGCCTTCAATCAAAGCTTTTTTGTCTGCTTGCCTTCACCTCACCGGCAGGTTCGTTTATGCTGTTGCTGGCATTCCTTTGCTGATCTCAGAACCAAAGTCTCAGGGATTCCAATGTAGACCAAAGACCAGCAGCAATCCAGGAATCATGGCCTTCAACACCAGATTGGGACAGCTGAGGCATTCAGCCTCACAGCCTGAGAAACTTTCAGATTCTCAGCCTCTCCAGCATGAGGTAGCCATTATTGAACTACACAGACTACATCCTGTAGCCAGTTTAATATCACTATATATATGTTCACCCTATCTACCAGTTTTGTTCCTTTAGAGAACCCTGACTAACATGCAGGGTTTATCTTTGTCATCCCTGTGGTCGCTCTGGATGCCTGGCCATGAAGAGGTGCAGCATCTCTAGCTGGTATGGGTGATGCCTCAAACTAGCCAAGCAGATGGTCTCTGCATACTAGACCAAACTCTTAAGAGTGGGAAAGAAAACTTTTTGAGAAACAGAATATTTCTTTTAAGGAAACAGATATAAATAATAAGAGAAGGAAACTCAATCCAGCTGATAATATGTGAGTTGGCCTGCTCATAGTCTCCCTCACCAATCCCACGATGCTTCCATTCTGACTTGGAATCTTCCAGAGAGTGTAGACTTGGAAGATGGGGTTCTCCCTGAGTGCTATGACAGAAAGCAGGATGGCAAGGAAACAGGAGAGGAACAAGTTCTTTATTTTTAAAAAATTACACTTCATTCATTCATTCATTCATTCATTCATTCATTCATTCACTTATTCATTATGTGTATGTCTGCAAGCATGTGTCTGTGCATGTATGTGTCCATGCATGTCACACTATGGCATGTATGGAGGTCTGAGGGAGTCAGTGCTCCCCTCCCATGTAGGTCTCAAAGATAGAACGCAGGTGCCATGGTTTTGCAGCAGGCATCTTTCCCTACCATCTCAACAGCCCAACACTCGATAGAAAGTTCCATCCTGTCTTTCCTGTGTGTCTTGGTGATAACAATGGGGTTCCTGGGAGCTGAGCAGGAGCTGGGGCAGGCATCTGACTGGAGACTCTGCTTTCATTTGTGGGAACTCAGGAAATGGTTGCAGAGTATTGGCCATGTCACATGAGACCCAGCCTTGGGTCACTCTTACATGGGGCATGCATTCTAATGGGAGGGCACAGAGCTTTGCCAAGCTAAGGAAGTAAATACTATGACTTGGGGTTTAAGAAGATGACATGCAGAATGGAGAATAAGATGGAAAGGTGTGGGGGCACATGACTCTGACAGGGCAGGGAGGCATCTCATTGGGTAAAGTTTTCACATGAGGAGACAGTTCCTTGGGGCCAAGTGGTGGTGATCCTGCTGTAAGATCCACAGTCCTTTGCCCTGGCTGGGAGTTTTCATTTGTTTGTTTGTTTTGAGATAATGTCTCATATAGTTCCGGCTGGACCTGAACCCCCTTTATAGTTGAAGGGTTACTCTGAAGGCCTGATCCTCCTGCCTCCACCTCCCAAGTGTTAGGATTGCAGGCATGCATCATCACACCCAGCTGCTTTGGCTGGATGTTAAAAGGAAGACTGCAAAGCGCAGAACAGGCTATAATTGTTTTCCTTAATAAACGGACCAGAATTCCCCAGTGTGCGGCCATCTAGAAGGTGTGTGGGCTGTGTGCTCCATTGAGAAGCATTCTTCCCTCTGCTAGCAGCAAAGGTGGTTTTGAGGTCAGCATTTCAACCTTAGAGCTGAGCACAAGTAGAATAAAAATTTTAATTCCTCATTAAGAAGAGAATCTATATTTCCACCGGGTACAAAGCCACCCCAGAGCTCGCCTGAAGTTCTGCTCTACATTGTGGGCAAGCATTGTTACCAGTCAGCCGCCCACTTCCAGCATTGTGGTAATTATTTGATCTTTTATTAAAGAGAATTCTTCCAAAAATATTAATTTAAAAAATTATTGTCAACACTTTCTGACATTCCATCCCTGGATGTTGAAGAAGAAAAAAGCTTTAGAGTTTTTTAATAATCTTGGTAAATATTATTTGAACTTTACTTCAAGCCAAAACAAGTTTCATGAGGAAAAAAAAATCCTTTCTTCAGCCATGGGCAATAAATTTGGCCAGGAGGATCTGGAAGCGAGAAATCCAACAAGCTAAATACTAAGTGGGCATTCATGCCATCAGATGCCGTGAGTGCAGGAACCGCTACTGTTTCCTCAAGCGAGAAACAGTCTCAAGAAAACTCATAATCCTTGTCTATCATTTCTTTTTCTTTTGAGCATGTCGGTCAGTCTCTCTCTCTCTCTCTCTCTCTCTCTCTCTCTCTCTCTCTCTCTCTCCCTCTCTCTTTCCCTCTCCCTCTCCCTCTCCCCCCTTCTCTCTCTCCCTCTGCGATCAGTGGTTAATGAAAAAGCAACTTGCTGGAAACATTACCCAGTGTTCCTCATTTGTGGTGGAAAGAAGAAAGACATGGGAAGCTAATGATTCTCTCAGAATCCTCTCATCTCTCAAGTCCAAGCTTTCTTACTGGCAGGGTGTGTGCCTTGTCTCTCTGAGTGTGGGGCTGAGCACTAACTAGCTATAGTTACTTTTACCTTCCTTCCTGTAAGTGGAATTTCTTTCTTGTCTTTCTGTTGCTTCTTATGACAATGTATCCAGATCTTGAGGTAAGAGAAGGGATTCCAGACTGTTCTCTTCCACTCAGGAGAGTATGTTCACCTTTTATTTAGTAATTGCTTGAGTCAGTGGAGCAGGGATGACGGAGACATCTCAACAAGGAAAAGAGAGGAAGGGCTGAAGGGGTCCTGCAGTCTCTGAGCGGATTCAAAAGGAGGAATTGAAACACCCTGAACAGTGGAATGGTGACCCTCTCAACCCCAGTCACCAGCTAAAACTAACCTAAGGAAAACCAGGCACAGCAGAGGAAACAAAGTCAGCTCAGCAACAGCATCTAGAGAAGGAGCTAAAGCTGCCATTCTCTCGATGAACACGATGAGCCCAGGATAGGAACACAGCCTGGCTTCTATCTGAGTGAACTTGGCTAAGGCACCGAAGATCCTTGAACTAGGCATACTGATCAACCGCAGTCTGATTGATTTATTCCTAACTAATCTAATCAGAATTCTCTAGCTCATGGCCACTGAGAAGATGTGTGGACCAGTGCTTCATTAAGAAGCACACTCTTCCCTTCTCTGGAAGCAAAGACAGGTCAGCATTTCAGCCTAAGACCTGACTATGAGTTAGAATAAACCTTTGAAAATCACGGGACTGGAGAGATGGCTTAGCAGTTAAGATCACTGGTTATTCTCCCAGAGGACCCAGGTTTGATTCTCAGCACCCACATGGCAGCTCACAGCCATCTGTAACCCCAGTACCAGGGAGTTCAATGACCTCTCTGGCCTTCTAGGGCACCAAGCATATATGCAGGCAAATATGCACTCACAAATTTTAAAAATATCTGTATTTTCAGGGGGTACAAATCTACCTGGGAACTTGCATAAAGCTCTGTACTTTACCATGGGCAAGCATTGTTAGCAATCAGCTGCCCACTTCCCACATTGTAGTAATAATTAATATTTGACTTTTAGTAAAAGACAACTGATTATTAAAGATTATCTTGAGCAAATGAAATAATTTATTACATATGTATTCTTTCAGTCAATAAGTATCAAAAACTTACTAAAAATGCACAAATTTTGCCTCATGATGTGGTGATATATTATGCACCCCAATAAAACTTATCTGGGGATCAGAGGACAGAGCCAGCCACTAGATTAGACATAGAGGTCAGGCAGTGTTGGCACACACCCTTAATTCTATCACTAGGGAGACAGAGATCCGTCTGGATCTCTGAGAGTTCAAGGCTACACTGGAAACAGCCAGGCGTGGTGGCACACACCTTTAATCCCAACACTTGAGATCTCTCACCTTTGCTTAGGAAGCACACATGCCTTTAATCCCAGAAAGTAAGATGGCAGGGCAGAAAAAGGTATATAAAGCATGAGGAAACAGGAACTCACTGTCTTGAGACTGAGGATTTCCTAGAGGTAAGAGCTTGTGGCTGGCTTGTTCTGCTTCTCTGGTCTTTCAGCTTTCACCCCAATATCTGGCTCTGGGATTTTTATTATAAGACCTTTTAAGATTCATGTTTCATCATGAAGCTTATACTGTAGATATATTCTAAAACAGTACCTGAAATGTGTGCATGTATATATGTACATATATACACATACTCATGCCCACACATACAGAAACATTTTACTTTAATCTGTAAAGACTGTGCTACTGTTACTTATGGGTGGGATTTGATAAGGATGAGTTCTTGCATGTCACACCTACATAAAGTTGTGTGTAGATGTGAGTTGAAATTTAACTGAGCACCATGTGTGCAGTTGGTACACACTTAGCCACATCTAGCTTATCTCTGTAACTTAGACTTTCTGGCAGACAATAGATGATGTAAGCGGATATGCCTCTAAAAAGAAAAGCCAAGACATTTGCAGGTACCAAAAGGCAGTGACCATTTGCTTTGCTTCAGTTTGCAAAGAATGCTCACATCTAGATTGCTTCATGGCAGGAATATCTACTAGATGTGATGCTGCAGACTAACTTTAGCTGAAGAGACTTTCCTCAGGGAAGGTTCTTGCTGCAGCTCTTGTATCTGAATGAAATGTGTCTGGGTCTGTCCTTGTTTAGAAACTGCACATTTTCTAGACAAGGACCAGGATCTGCCTTCAGACTTCTTCCCCATTCTCTCTTATTCCAGTTTTGTTCAGATAGCTAACAATGAGGCAGATCTATCTACTGGGTAGGATGCAGTACAGCCAAACAGCAGCTTAACAGACAGACAGTCCTGCCTCTGATGTCATCCTGCCCCAGGCAGCCCCAGCGTTGCAGGGGATGAGATGCAGGAGAGGACCCTGATGCTCTCAGAGATGGAGACTTGTCACAAGGAAAGCAAACCTATAAATCATTTCCTTTCTCTTCTATATAAAAAGGAGAATGAAATCTCTAATTAAAAATCTTGGGAAAATTATTGTTAAGAGACATGTTCCTATAATTTCCTTTGTACTTCTGTGTGGTCTATTTCTGTAACATGGGTGTGGTCCCATGTACTTGTTTATAACTTTGCAGTTCTGTTTCCTGTCTTAGTTCATATGAGCTGCTATAACAAAGAACCACACTGCTTAAACTAGTTTCTTCCAGTTCTGGAGGCTGGGCAGTCCAAGGTCTTAGTACTTTGATATCTGGTGAGAATGTGTTTCCTGGTTCACTGATGGCTGTCTTCTCACTGTGTCCCTCATGGTGGGAGGGATGAAGGAGCTCTCTGGGGTCTTTTTTATTTGAGCACTAATACCATTTATGAGAGCTCAACCTTATGAACACGTCTCCACCCTCTCATGCTTCTCCTCCTTCTCTTTCTCTTCTTCCTCTTCATCCTCCTCCTCCTTCTCATCCTCTTCTTCCTCCTCCTTCTCCTCCTCTTCTTCCTCCTCCTATTTCTTGTCCTCCTTCTTCTTCTTTTGGTTTTTTGAGACAGGGTTTCTCGGTGTAACAGCCCTGGCTGTCCTGAAACTCACTTCATAGGCCAGACCGGCCTCGAACTCACAGAGACCCACCTGCCCCTGCCTCCTGAGTGCTGGGATCAAAAGTGCGCCACATCACACCCGGCACAAAGCAAGGCTGTTAGGATTTCAATGGAGACTTTAGGAAAAACATGAGCATTCAGTCTGTGGTCTTCTGAAAAACTTTTTCCTTTTTAAAAAATATTTTGGGAATTTTATGCATGAATATCGTATTTATATTATTTCTATCTGTCTTAGTTAGTTTTCTATTCATGTGATAAAATACCATGACCAAAGCAACTTATAACAGGAAATGTTTAATTTGACTTACAGTTTCAGAGGGTTAGAGTCCATGATGGCAGAGGGAAGCAACAGCTGAGGGCTCACATCTTGATCTACAACCACGGAGCAGAGAGGGGCACACTGGGAATGGGCTAGTCTTTTAAACCTCAACGTCTGACTCAGTGACACCCTCTTCTAACAAGGCCACACCTTCTAGTCCTTCCCAAAACAGTTCCACCAGTTGAAGACCAAGTATTCAAACACATGAGACTTGGGGGCCATTTGCCTTCAAACTGCCACACCATTCCTCATACCAGGCTTTTCCTTTTGGGCCACCAACCAGCTCCCAAATCATGACACAGAGACTTGTTATAGTTATGAATGCTTGGACTAGCTTAGGCAGGTTTCTGGCTAGCTCTTTTACCTTAAATTAACCTGTTCCTTTTTATCTACCTTTTGCCTCAGGGATTTTTACCTTTTCTTACTTTCTTGCTGACAGTTGCCTGGCTTCTGGCCCCAGGTGTCTCCCTTGTTCTATCCTCCTCCTCCTCCTCCTCCTCCTCCTCCTCCTCCTCCTCCTCCTCCTCCTCCTCCTCTTCCTCCTCCTCCTCCTCCTCCTCCTCCTCTTCCTCCTCCTCCTCCTCTTCCTCCTCCTCCTCCTCCTCCTCTTCCTCCTCCTCCTTCTCCTCCTCCTTTTTCTTGTCAAGCCTAGCTTTCTCCTCCTATTTATTCTCTCTGCCTGCCAGCCCCACCGATCCTTTCTCTGCCTAGCTATTGACCAGCTCGTTATTAGACCAGTCAGGTGCCTTAGGCAGGCAAGGTGAAACAGATGCAACACATCTTTACATAATTAAACACACATCCTTACATCGTTAAACAAATGCAGCATAAACAAAAGTAATACACATTTACAGTGAAATTAAAGTAATATTCTGCAGCATATACAAATGTAGCACATCTTTGCCTAGTTAAAATAATAGTCCACAAAATTCCCCCCTCCCCTTTCCAGTTCTTCCTATGACCCCCAACTCTTCAAATCCATGGCTTCTTATTCTTCAATTATTGGCACATACAAGCATAAATATATATAATCTGTAAATAACAGACTATTGGGTTCATTTAGAGCTTGTGTGTGTGTGTGTGTGTGTGTGTGTGTGTGTGTGTGTGTGTGCGCGCGCGCCTATGTCTCTCTGTGTATGAGTGTGTGTGCTTGTATGTCTGTGTCTGTTTGTTTGTGTTTGTGTAGGGATTGTATTGTTTAACTGAGAACGGCTTCTCCATGGTCAGTTCTTCTCTGCATTTTGACCAGCTGTGTATTTCTGTGACCATCTCCGTCTGCTGCAGAAGAAGATTCTTGGAGGAGGAGTGAGAGCTATACTTACCTGAAGGATCAGTCTTCAGAATGAAGTTAGGGACTGTGATGGTTTAATCAACTGGCAGAAGTGGGTTCTCCTCTGGGGTTGACGGGCCTACCAGCTGTAGGTAGTTGGCTGGGTTTATACTACAGACATGATTTCTTTCTTACTGAATGGGCCTTAATTCTAATTAGAGAGCTGTTGGTTATCCTGAAGATCTAATTGCTGCTATTGCACCCTTGCTGTGCTGGTCGCTGTGGTTCTTCAGCTTCACAGCAGGGTAGAACTATTGGCTGATTTCCTCTCTTGGCAGCTTCAGACGCTATGAAAGCTAGTCCTCAGGGTGGAGGCTTCCAGGTCAGTTCCCCTAAGTCCTGTGTCCAGAGTATGTGGTATCTTCAGCAAGCCCTTTTCTAACTCTTCGAATTTACTACCACATCTCTCCTTGGACACCAAAGAGAGAGAATACACATGTAAAACTGTCGGAAATGAATGAATACGTGACCTTATTTCATTCTCTTTACCCCTTTTCCATTATTCCTATTGTGGGGGAAAGCTGATTAACCAATGGTTTTGCCTGGTTACTTTATTTATCTCGGCAACCACATGAGGTAGGTATCGTTCCTGCTTACAGTAGATGAAGTCGGTTTGAAGGGTTGGGTCACTTGTCCAAGCCTTCAGCCTGGCGAGTAGCAGTGCGAGCTTTGAAGCCCCGACAAAGCAGCATGTGCTTAGCCATCGGCTTTTGGTCTTTGTCCTTGTCTTGCCATCACAGCGGCGTTTCTTCCCTTCTGTCCACTCCTCGTCGTCACTCCTTCCTCTCCATCAGAAAATTATAGAAACCAAATGGTAACATTTCATTAAAATCTACCAACTAAAAAGTGAAAGCTAAGAATACTGACAGCATTAATGTTTTTTTTTTCACTCTCATGTGTTTGGAAATGCATGTGTCAGTTTTATGATGACTTGAGAGCCGAGCCAGCATTCTCCCTTAGGCCTTTTGCACAAGGCCTCCTCTAGGTTTAAATGGTGACAATATTTCTTGGACATCCTCAAAGATTCCAGGCAGAGAGCTTGCATTTTATTAGAGAGCTGGTTCCTAATGGCTTGATGCTTGCCAACAACAGCACCATCGGTGGTCCCCTGGCAGCTGCCGTGGCAGGACTTTCCACGTTTGTCCCTCCCCCAATGGCAGAGAACAAGTGTCTAGAGATGTCCATGATCAAGAATGTTCAATAGAGTAGAAGCAGACAGAGGAACGGATGTGGAGACATTTGCAGAAGCAGATGTAACAGATGTAGTAGATGTAACAGATGCCCCTGAAAGAAAGGGGCAAAGTGTCCTGTGTGCTGTGAATCATGTCTTCAGGGCTCTGCCAAACATTGCTTCTGTGGAGCTGGAGGGCTTCAGCTGGTTCTCCTGGGTCAGGGTGGTCTGTGAAAGGGAAGAGACTCCAAGTTTCAAAGCTACAAGGGGGTGTGAAGAGCATGGCTCTGGTTGAAGGACCCAGCAAAAGCAACAGAAATTTACAATGCGCTAATCCCACCTACAGACCTTCCCTGATGCCAGGCCTGCGTTAAATTAGGGTGGAAAATTCTGGCTTGTTCCTTCATTGCAACCCTTCTGTGTGGGGCATTTAAAGTACATTCTGGCAGATGTGTTGGGACTGTTATTCGGGGTCTCCTGTGAATATATAATGTCTATCTAAAATATTAATATTTAACCATCTTCCCCGGGAATAGACTGGAAAAGTACCATTCACCAAGCTAGAGCTGAGCCCTGGTCTTCAACCTTCTAGCAGCAGCTCTTTTCTCATAGGCTTGGGTAGAGGCCCTACATACTGTGTGCTCCAGGCCACACTTCAGGTGTTGACTTCTTCCTGCTACCTCTTTGCTTGCCAACCTCTGGTTTGGATTCTTGCATTGGTCTCCACCTTGGGGCAACTGCTTAGGGTTTTTAGTGTTGCTGTCTGAATCCGTTTAAAGAGGTCATTATGAGCTTTGATGCAGCTCAGTGGTAGGTTGTATACTTATATAAGACCCTGGCTTCGATTCACAATGCAAAATATATTAAAGAATGATATAAATGATACATAAATAAATTTTGGTTGTTGTTTTCTGTGTGTCTCATAGTGGAGTTAACCCTATCTATTTCCAAGACCGGACTTGGGAATTCCTTAGATGTATGTGTCTGTGGGTGGGTATGCTGCATATGTGCAGGTGTCCTGGGAATCCAGAGTTTGCCCAATACCCTAGGGCTGGAGTTACAGGAGGTTGTGAGCCGCCATGCGGGTGCTGGGAACTGAACTCAGGTCCTCTGTAAGAGTAACCAACTTATTTTTAACAATAGAACTGTCTCTACCACCCCTAAAACAAAAATTTTAAAGCAAACTTCTTTGAAGCATTAGGGGCCTGACAGCATACAGGAATACTGGAACAAGTACCTGCTCCAGAAATCAACCAAAGACAATCCTTTTAAAAAGGATGTTTTTAAAGAAAAGGTTTTTAAAGAAAAGGTTTTTAAAAGCAAGCAAGCATGCAAATAAATAAAACAAATGGTGTTGGGATAACCAGTTATCATCCCGCAAAAGAATGAGTCTGGACCCTTACTTCATACCACATACTAAAATAGCTCAAAATGGGCCATAAAATAATTGTAAGAGCTGAAAGGCTGAAGTCATCAGAAAAAAAGATAGGTATGTTCTTGCTAACTTTCATTAGGCAGCAGTTTCTTGAAATGACATAAACAACTGAAAAAATATCTAAATTGCTCTCATAAAAATAGGAAATAAATTCTATTTTGCCCCTGTTTTTTCATACTGAAAAAGCCGATTTTCATACTGGTTTTTAATACAGCAAATCCTAGCTCCTGCAATAAAACAGCAGGAGCAAGCATAAAATGAGGTAAGAGACACACAGATTGGGAAGGGATAGCAGAAACTATCTTGGATCACAGAGCAAGATATAGAAACTGCAGCCCAGATGGAGGGTGCAGTTCAGCTGCCTTTTCAGAGTCCCTCCCCGAAATCAACAGGAAAAGAAACCAAAGCGGTAACTAAAACACAGTACACAAAGATGAAATGGCACAAAGATGGAATGTCACGGAGGAAGCATAAGTGCACACTTCAAAGCCAATCAAAAGGCTATATTGTAGCTAGAGTTTTCCTGCCTGGTCCACAGTCAGGACAAATCTCTCTCACCTGCTAGTCCCACAGCCGCTCAGACCCAACCAAGTAAACACAGAGACTTATATTGCTTACAAATTGTGTGGCCGTGGCAGGCTTCTTGCTAACTGTCCTTATATCTTAAATTAATCCATTTCTATAAATCTATACCTTGCCACATGGCTCGTGGCTTACCGGCATCTTTACATGCTGCTTGTCCTGGCGGCGGCTGGCAGGCAGTGACTCCTGCCTTCCTGCTCTTTTAATTCTCTCTGTTAGTCCCGCCTATACTTCCTGCCTAGCCACTGGCCAATCAGTGTTTTATTAGCAACACATTTGCCATACAGAACATCCCACAGCACTATATTCTGGATGAATTCAGAGATATGATATTCCAGAAAAGACCCAAGTGCAGGGAAAGTGAAAGGATCCATGCTTTCTTGATGGGGAGGTGAAGATGAAGAGGCAAAGTACAGAGAGCCCTTAGGGCTGTGAAATCATCCTTGGGTTAATGTTGGGACTCACAGGACGTGTAACACCAAAGGTGACTGATTATGCTGAGTGCCGGCTATGGGTGAGGCTCTGCCACCGTAGTCATTTCCTTACCTGCAGCAAGCACCAGACTGTGGTGATAATAAAGGGGGAGGCTGCTCATGTGCACAACGGGAATATGGGAAATCCTTGTGATCTCTCAACTTTGTGAACCTAAGAGTTCTCTAAACATATAAAGCCTACTGACAGTAAATTTTCTTGGTCAGATATGTTTGGGAGCTCACATAAAGGACTCTAAGAAGACCTAGAAATATCTAGCACACACTCACCTTACCATAGAGCCCTTCCTCGGCACTGGTTACCCCTGTGGAAGTGATATTCAGCTGACACTGGGACTCAATGGTCTCACTCATGCAGGGCCTACATATCTGAGGGAACTCACACACCTGACTGCAATCAACTGGGACCTTGTGATTGTTAAGCACCCCAGTTTCCTAATCAGATATCTATCTATCTATCTATCTATCTATCTATCTATCTATCTATCTATC